>NW_026502314.1:0-17576 GCF_026875155.1 Cherax quadricarinatus
ACTCGGGTCAACCCCCGGGAGTGATGCAAATAAGCAGAAAACACTAATACAAAGGACTGACCTTTGAAAATGTAGAACGGGTAGATAGGGGGTTTTTGAGGTACCGGCTGGGGTAACCCGGTAGGCCTACGGTGACATGAAAGGCCACTTGCTGGTCGACAATTTATCTCCAAAATCGCTGAAAAATCGTCAAATTACAACCCACCGCTGCCACCATTTTCGAAAGGTTCTTTAAGGGAGATACGTAGGTTAAGGTAACACACTTGTGGGATGGTAACAATATTGTCAACTGAGATAGGGGGGGGAGCCCACCCCCTTGCCTGTCCGCTAAGGGTCTCCGCCGATGAGCCGGGGAAAAGAGGTATGACCTACACACGCATCCCGTGACACACAAAAAAACCCCACGGGCCTACAAGGGACTTGTATCTAAAGCACGGATGATACTAAAAGTGTTAATAATACAAGAATAAGGGACACCAACTATGCTGACATCGGGGGCCCGGTCTGTACCACCCCTCCTGGTGGTTTCAGAGCCTGATAAACCCGGGCTTTGCTGCGGCTGCACCAAACCAACTACGAGCCACAGCCCGGCTGGTGAGGAACCGACTTTAGGTTTGTCCGTGCCAGCTTGAAACTGCCGGGAGTCTTTGGGAGGTATTTAAAAACATCTCGGGCCCCTGACACTTTTTAGGCTCTTAACGGCTATAGACCCCCTGTTTTTCTTTGGGGGGGGAGGGTCATCTCTCCCAAATCTTTTGCTTTTGAGGAGTGATTTTCGGTGCAAGTTCGGTACTATCCCTCTAGATTTCCAGGTGTTTTTTATCATGATCTCCCCCCCCGCCTGCGTTCCGGGAAAACGGGTTTTGGGAACCCCAAGTGCTCCCAGTAATTGAGGTTTTTATCTCCGTTTTGCCGGCCGTGAAGGTTCCTGTACATTTTCTAGGTCGCAATTTTCACCTGCCTTAAAAGGGGGGCTGTTATGTGCAGCAATTTTCCAGCTAGATAAACAAGTACCTAAGATGTCATCAGGGGGTTTTGGCCTCCCCCCTTTTTTTGAAGGGTTCTCTTACCCATCCTGTCTTTTCCCAGCAGATCGATTGATACAATGTTATGGTCCTTGAAGGTGAGATCCTCCGAAAAGATCACTCCCAGCTTTGACATTGTGTTTCGCTCTTTTTTTGGGCCGAATTTGTTTTGTACTCTGTTTAAGTTTTAAACCTGGGGTTTTAAATTTTCCATTTGAAAATTTTTTCTGGACTAATATTTTTTTCCCTGAGCCCACTGGAAAGATTTGGTTGATTCCGCCTTTACCTTGCTGTTAATGGAAGAAGAACGAGGGGGGGGGGTTTGGGGGGGGGGGGGGGGGGGGGGACCTAGTACTGTCCTTGTGGAACGAGCTTTTCCCGAGCTCCCCGGGACTTTTACTCTGTTGACAACTACTCTCTGTTCTGTTAGTGGGGAAAATTATAGATCCACGACCGACTTTCCTTTATTCCTTTATCAAAACATTTTGTGCCTATTACGCCATATCACACTTGCAAAGCTTTTTGAAAAGTCGGATATATTACATCTGCATTCTTTTTGTTTTCAGTGCATTTAGGACCGCGTAGTATCCAAATTTTGGAGACAGACGGACCTTTTCAAACCCCAGTTCCGGGGTTTGTAACTGATGGGTTTCAAAAGGGTGGGATCTTCTTCTTAGGGCCCCTTTCAAAGATTTTTATGATGGGGATGTTAGTGCATCGGCGCAGTTCTTTCTGTTGTTTTAAAATTTGCCCCCCCTCAACTTACTTTAAACCCAAATTTTTTTCCCTGAATGGCCCCCATGTATAAAAAACTTTCGATTGTATTTTCCTCATAAATTTATGTACCATTTTTTCATTAATAACTAAAATAAAATATCTTTTTTTTAAAAAGTTTGACTTAGTAAACTTTAGGTACGATGTAAAGTTTACACTTCACTTGCCCTGTTTAAAGATTTAGGTTTGGCTGTCTGCATTAGCAAACCAAAGCTATCACCTCGCTTTTTTAACCTGCCAGCTTCTCTGGAGCACAGGGGAGAACCCGGGAAACACACCTAGTTTGGAGCGGTCGCCCCTTGATCACTGTCCCACAGCGGCATTTTCCAGCACTTCTCCTCTTCTCTCGGGAGAACTCCTCGTTTCGGGGCCCTGTTTGTTCTTATTTAACCTGTTTTGGTGGTATGATTTCGCTGGGAGTCCCGAAAACTACTTCTGTAACTCGTTAAACTCGTACACAAGTAATTTCAACTTATAATTTTTTGCTGGGTTGTCTACTGACACTCTAAGACTAAGCAATCCAAGTCCCAAGCTCACTTCTGCCATTTATGGCTCTATTTTTTGGCATCTATTGTTTGGGATCATGCATCGTCGTAGTCGGGGTTTGATTTAAGGGGTTTTTTTGACTTTTTTTGGACCTCTGCGATGGGGCCTCAGTTAGGGGGCTTTTTTCTCTTCTTCCCGACCTGTCGATGCTTCTTCATTATGTTGTTCGCGAATCGTTCGTCCCCATTGTTCAAGCAAAAGTTTTGATGCCTTTTTGATCAAGAACAATGATTATTTGAGGCATTTTGTCATCACTGTTTAATCTAAATACGATCTTGGAACATAACGAACAACTTTTAGCACATACACAAAATTCTCCCAAAAACACACGCTTTATATACAAAATTTTTTTCAACTAAATAAGGGACCAGACGGTACAAAGGTCACACACGCTTGTATATACTGGTATTGTTATAATTGATAAGACCAAGGCTTAAGATCACACCGCTTTATATACTGGATTTTAAATTAAAAAAAGCTACCAACGGTACTTAAGATCATTCGGAGATAAATTGTGCCTTCAGTACTATATTACTATGACTGATGGGTTTTGCAGCTTTTACCTAATTTAAACTAAATCAATACTTGTTTTTTTAAACCGAAAAATTTTTTAATAAACTTCAAATTTTTAAATTTTCCCTTTGTATCTTACGTTGCAATCCCCCAAAACCCCATTAAATTGATTAAAATTTAAATGATAAGTGACAAATTTTAGATTCCGGGGAGTCTACAGATGAATTTAGAATGGGGAAAATTTTAAAATTCTCAGTAACGTCTACACTTAATAGATTCACCTTTTTTAAAATTTTTCTGACCCGTACGATCATGCCTTTTCATTTAGCGCATATTTGATAATAAAAAAAATTTAAAAATAATAATAATAAAAAAATAATAATAATAATAATAAAATAAATAACAAGGGATAGAAAAAAAAAGTAACATACTGGAAAAAATAAAGTAACAGTCTGGGTGTAAATAAATAACATTCTGGGGTAGGGAATAAAGTAAAAACTGAGATAGTAAATAAAATAACAGTACGGGGAAAGGGAAAAATAACAAAGTCCCAAATACCAGTTTTTAGCAAGCCCCTAACCAACTGAAGCGAAATCAAAATGAAAATTTTTTTGAAGAGCCACAAAATTTGATTAAAAAAGCCTTTTCCCATGTTATCCTACGCCAAAGATTCAACACAAAATGACATGCCCCGCACCTTTTTGCCCCAGGGCCCCGCTCATGGGAAATTTTGTTTTCAAGAACTGCAAAAGCCCCCCATCACGAGCCTTTTTTCCCTCCTTTGGGAGGGGGGCAGGACACGGGGGCGCCCACAGTTACAAAAACAACAACATAGCCCCACTCCCAAAGGGGGCATAAAGCAACAGCAAAGAACTACAGACCAAAAGCACTAACATCCCATATCATAAAAATCTTTTAAAGGGGCCAAAACAAGATCACCACCCCTCTGAAACCCACATTTTTCACAAACCCCGGGGAACATGGGTTTAAACCCGGGCGCCCCGTCTGTCTCAAATATTGGGTCACTACGACAAGGGCCTAAATGCACTAAAATAAAAAGAACAGATGTAATATATACAGACGCAAAACCCGACAAGGTGACCCGGCGTAATAGCGCACAAAAGCGGCTAAAGGAAAACAAAAAAACGGTCGAGGTCATAACCTCCTAACAAACAAGAATATCGTCAACAAGTAAAGTCCGAGGGACAAAGGTGAAAACTCTGTTCCACAAGGCACAGTACTCGCTCCCCCCCTTTTCCCCCATCCTCATACCGAAAAAAGACAAATTCAGCCACACACCGTTCTCCGAAAGACCCCCCGAATCTGCATGACAGTGCTTCCTTTTGCAGAACTGCAAGCTCCAGCGGACATCAACCGAATCTTAGGGGGGCTCAGAAAAAAATATAAGTTCAACATGAAATTTCATTCTCAGATATGGTAAACACGAGGAAATTAAATTTTTCACGAGTACAAAACAAATTCTGGGAACAAATAGACAAAACAAACCAAGGGCAAAGACCTGGGATGTCAGGCGAGGACTCACCTTCAAGGACCATAACTTGATAAATCGCATCTCTAGAAAAATGACGGAGGATAATGAAACCTTTCAAAATAGGAGGCCAACCCCTATGACACTCTTTCACTTTTTCTATCTAGGCTGGAATATTGCTTCACACAAACAGCACCTTTAAAGGGCAGTAAATTGCGACCTAAAAATGTACAGAGAACCTTAAAACACCGCAAACGGAAAAAACACCTCAATTAGGGGAGCGCTTGAGGTTCCTAAACCGTTTTCCCGGGGAACGCAGGAGGGAAGATACAGTTATAACACCTGGAAAATCCAAGGGGGACAGTACCGAACTTGCACACGAAAATACTACTACGAAAAGCAAAAGATTTTGCAGACATCAAATCCCCCAAAAAAAGCGGGGGTGCACAGCACTTTAAAGCCCAACAATAAGGTCAGGGGCCCGAACTGTTCAACTGCCTCCCAGCAACAAAGGGGGATTACCACAGACCCCGGGGGGCTTCAACTGGGAATGGACAAGACCTAAAAAGCGATTCCTGATCAGGGGCCCGGGGTGTGGCCGTACGTTGGTTTTTCGTGCAGCTACAGAACACCGTTTTCAGGCTCTGACCACCAAGGGGCTGGCACAGACCGGGCCGCGGGGGCGTTTACCCCCGGGACTCTCTCCAGAAACTCCAGGGGAAACAATTAGTATCTTTTTCATTACCAACAAACACACTAGTACACCGGTCACTGTACCAGACAAAAACATCACTATACACACTTTTTCAAATGACCGAAAATGCACAAAGAACCACTGGGGTCACTGTAAAAAAATACTTCACTAGAAACCCAAATTGTCACTTACCCAAACAATACATCACAGAAACACGTGTCACTGTAACAAGACATCACAGTATCACGTGTCACTGTATCAACAATACTCCACAACTAGTACACACTATTCATTACCAGACAATACTCCCAATTTTGTACACACGTGTCATGTATCAGACAATACACCACAATCATGCTCACTGTGTCACTGTACAACAATACTCCACAAGTCTGTACACACTATTCACTGTACCAGACAAAACTCCACAAGCAGTACTCACTGGTCACGAACAACAAAACACCACAAGTCTAGTGCTCACGTGTCACGTAAAACAATCTCCACAAGTTTATACACACTGGTCACTGTATCAACAAACTCCACAATCAGTACCACTGTTCACGTAAAAACAATACACCACAAACTAGTACTCACTGTGTCACTGTATCAGGCAATACTCCACAACTAGTACTCACTGTTCACCGTATCAACAATACGCCACAATCTATGCTCACGTTTCACGATCAACAATACTCCAAAGTCTATACTCACTGTGTCACGTACAACAATTTAAACCCCAAGTCAAAGTACCACTTGTCACTGTACAACAAACTCCACAAGTCAGTACTAACTGTGTCACTGTACAGACAATACACCACAATCTAGTACTCACTGTGCACTTATCAACAATACTCCACAAATCTAGTACTCCGGTCACTGTACAAAAATACCCCAATCTAGAAATCACGTGTCACTTAAAAACAATACATCACAGTACACACTGTGTACTGTATCAGACAATGCATTTCGTCTATACCCGGGTTCACTTATCGACAATACTCCACAAGCCCTAGTACCACGTTCACTTTACAACAAACTCCCAAAATCTAGTACCCTGGCCTGATCAGACAATACCCAAAAACTAGTCACACTGTGTCACGTATCAACAATACACCAAAATCTATTTCTCACTGTGTCACTGTCCAACAATACCCACAAGTCTAGTACCACTGTGCACTGTTCAACAATACTCCACAATCATGCCACCTGTCACGTATCAGACAATACACCACAAGTCTAGTGCTCACGTGCCCATTTGAATTACAACCCAGGATTCCAAAAAAGGGCCTGTTTCCCGGGTGAATGGGAGCAAAATAAACCGCGGGAAAAAGTTTAGACTTAATTACCTTCACCTTTTTGAACAGCAATATTACACATTACAGTGATAAGTAAACCACCCCCCACGGTAAGCAAGGCAAAAAGAACCACAAGATGCAACCGTGCTTCAACCACTCAGAATGGGAATGAAAAGGGGCAACAGAAGGGGGTACGCCAAACCTCGGCGATTGCCAAAAAAAACTTTTTAGGGCTAAACCTGGTACTAGTTAACGAGGGGGCCCCCTCATCAACCTTAGAAAACCGGTTCGCGGGTTGGGGAAAAACCCTGTAAAGGGGGTGTGTAATGCGCCGAATAAAGGTTACGTACCCCTTTGCATGCCACACCCACACCCCGAAAGGGGCCAGGTTTAGGCTGCCCCTCCCATGGAAACCGGGGCCGCCAGGGCAAAAAAATAAGGGGACCCGCCTTTACTCTCCACCATCCAACCTTAGATAAGCTCTTTTTTTCTCGTACCAAAACCCAAACCCTAAACTTAGAGTGAGACACATTAGACAGGCTAGCATGGTCCAAGATACAGGCGGCGGTACCCGCACCCCCTCACAAAAAAAAAAAACCCACCCGGGGGAAAAAAAAAAAAAAGAGCGTAAAAGGGGGTTCCCAAAAAAATAACATCCAACCTAAATAAAATATTACTCTAATAAAGAGTCGCCAACTTTTTTTCTTGGCCGGGCAATATTTTTAAGGGAAAAAATATGGGGCTGCAGCCTTACGCCCCACGCATAACCTTTACCACCTCGATGTCTGGCCCACATAAACACGAAAGTCCAAACCATTCCCGCGCGATGGCTTCTTTTCAATGGTAGATAAGCCCTCTGATGGGCGGAACTTGGCTGAAAATATCTAAGGCTGCAACCCCCTTGTTCCCTTTTTGTAAAGTACTGCCCCAACCCCAACCAAAAGCATAAACCCTGTATGAAAAGGTTTGGAGAAGAGGAGACAAGAGAAGGGTGCATACACAAACTTTTTGCTTTATTAAAAGCAGTGTTCAGTCGAGGCCCAAATTAAAGGGAACTTTGTGACGGAAAGAGGGGGAAAGAGCGGCTACAATACTGGAAAAGTTCAACAAATCTTCTGAAAATCCATCATGCCTAGGAAACGTTGAAAGTTTTCCCATCATGGGAACGGGATAAAATAAAAAACTTTAGCAATTTTAGGTGCAACTTTACCACTACCTCTTCATGGCCTAGAAAAGTACGGGGGGGCCGGGCCCAAAGGAAGTTTAGATAAATTAACTGTTAAAGGGAAAACTCTAATTAAAGGCTCAAAAAGACCCTAAAGTCAAGTAGGTGTTGATCCAATTATAACACCACAAAAATACATCTAGGTACGCTGCCGTGCCTTCAAGCCTTTAAATAGCCTGATGGATAAGTTTTTTTGAAAAAAGGGGGGGAATTTTTTCTTCCAAGGGGTAACGTGTTTTGGGATAATGACCCCGGAATTCGAAAGGCGGATTTCCTTCCCTTACTGTCAAGGTTCCGATAACCTTTTAAGAGATCTAACTTGGACCAAAAGTAGCCTTTAACCCACAAAGTCAATTACGTCATCCAACGAGGAAGAGGGTAAGCATCTGTAATTGTGACCTCGTTCATTTTACGGATCTGTATACATACAAACCCTCCATCACCTTTTTCACAAGGGACGGGGGGAAACCCAGGACAATGACCCCCCTCCACAAACCAGCTTTAAAAAAAATTCTACTCCGCTGAAGAGCTTTTTTTTTCAGGTTTACCTGTAGGGAGATTTTAAATTTGGTTTGGGATTTTTCCCAATCTACATCTGATAACCTAACGACATTTTTTTGGCACACCCGAAAAAATATTAGGATATGACGTAAAGCTCCGTTAAATTTGTTGTTTGCATTTAGATAATCCCTCCATAAAGGGCTAGGATCCTTGGGAGACAGAATTTGAAAGTTTAATTTTAATTTTTCAAGATAGGGGGCAAAGATCAGACCCCCGCCTAAAGGGGTAGGGACAGAGCATTACTGGGACTTTATATGGGTATAAAAGTATTTAATTGTTTAAAATGTGGATTTTATTTTGAGGTCTTTCAAGGGGAGCTACCACATAATTTACATCAGATAATTACTTACAATCTGCATGGGTCCCAAAATCAGCTTTAAAGGGTTGGCAAGGTATGGGTTTTCCTCCCCAACCCCTTTGTCCCCCGGATGAAGGAGCGGAATTTGTGCACTTCTTCATACCCTTTTTTCATCTTACTTTGGCTGCTTTAGTACCTTGGCCACGACCCACCTGCAACCTTAAAGACGGGTTTTAAGGTGTTGACTAACGTCTTCTCCCACCATCCTTCTTTGAGCACCCAAAGGGGACCTGTACTTTGGTGCTAAAAGATCACTCAAACGGACTAAAACCCCGTAGACTCTTGCACGTCTCTCGTAGGGGAAGCAGCAAAAAATTGATTCATCCCATCTGGGGAAAAGTGCATGAAAAAATTTTCCACTTTTTTTTAATGTCTGATGAATCTTTCCCAAGGCCCTTGGACGAGGTGATGGGCTTTGGAAAGTTGTGGATTACCCCTAACCAGTTAATACTTCCCTAAAGCTTTGGCATAAAGTTAGTACCTTTGATCACTTTAAATATTTTTAAGGAATCCAAAAAAAGAAAGAAATTTTTTTAAAAGCTTTGAGAATAGCTTCAGTAAAAATACTCCATGGAATTGCTTCGGGGTTTTCGGGTTTATTTTACCCATACGTAAAAATACTATTTCCAGACTGACCTAGGTAGGGGCCTCACTTCTAAAATTTAAACTAAAAAAGGTTCTCCATCACGGGATGGGTTGGAGAGGTGCGGGTTTTAAGGGAAATTCCGGTTTTCCCAATTTGCGACATTCTGGGCAACACCTAATATGATTCTCCAATCTTTCTTTAATTTTGGCCAATAAAATTCTTTTTTTCTATAAAGGTTTTTTGAAATTTCCCAAAGGACCTCCAAGACGTATTATGAGAAAAATTTTTAAATATTGAGGCATACTTTTTTTGGGGAACTCAAACCCTGTTAAACAATTCCCGGGGCCCTCTATCCCCCTTCCCAGTCTCAGTGCGGGTCAAAATCGTTTTTAATTTCATACTTGCCCGGGAAAGACCCAAAGAGGATTTCCCATGGCCCCTGAAACGAATTTTAAAGAAGGGCCTTTCTTTGTTCCTCCCGAAGGACAGTCCCTCGGGCAGGGAAACAGAGAAAACGGCAATCCGAAACCTGGAATGGGAAGCTTGATCGGGGTTTTTTCACTTGATTTACGAGGCTTCGCCGTGTGCCTCAAAAACAACGGGGCTATTCCGAGATCGGAGTCGTCCAAGGATAGGTAAACATTCTCTCCAGACAACCCCTTTGGGTGTTGCCCGATTAGGGGCAACACCGGAGAAAATTTAAAAACATTAAGGGTTTCGGGACACGAATAACAGTAGAAAAGTTATTCCCATAATAACAGGCATCTTTCAGGGGGAATCCTTTAACACCTAAAAATACCCATGTAATATTTGCACTGTAAAAAAAATTTTATAAAAAGGAACAAATATATAGCTCCCCCAAAATGCTTTCCAATAAAACAGAGGTTTTAAAAGAAGTACTCTGAAAGGGGAAAATATTCCCTTCTCTTACAAGGAGCAATTCCCATATCTCAAAAGGGTCTTTACTTAATTTTTCTAGTTTTCCGAAGGGAAAAAACTCTTGCAATAATGGGGGGCCATACCTTTTTTCTACTTCTCTAGGGACAGTTACTAGGAATTTAAAGATTTTCCCAAGGGTTGGGGGTTTTAGGGGGGCATTGGGACTGAGTAACCACTTTTTTTCAGGGGAAGCAGACAACAGGCATGCCCTTACTCCCTTTTTGACGTTGCAAATGGTGTCTTTCTGGCTGGTGTCTTTTGGGATACTGTTGTCGGATGCACCATGATATTTCCTCTCCGCAGGTGGCCCCCATATTTTAGAAACGGGCCACCAGGTGCTTATTGGCTGTGAACGTTCCCCTCCGGCTGTTAAAAAGAAGACGGACCGCCGGACAAGGACGGTTATTTCAAAGGGTATCAGCCAAACCCGGGCTGCCTCCAATGCATTGGTTAAGCACGATCCTCAGAAAACTCAACCTAGGTCCCACGACTCCACAGGTTATCAACAAATAACTGCACCAGCCCCCAAAAGGGTAGAACACCACTTGCTTTATACCGCTGGCAAAAGCTTTGGTTTGCTGTCTCACAAGTCCACTAGGGATTGCCAAGGGGGGGGCCACCTGCCCCCAATTAAAAACGCTGCAGTATTTGGCTGGATACCGAAGTTCCAAACACTGTGGTTTTCACTACTTGATAATCGAAAATTAAACGCATTTAATCTACGGAATTCTTTCCCTTTTCCCCAATAATGCTGTAGAACCAACGATGCCCCAACGTTCCGGCCACCTAAAGGGTTCGACCTGATTTTCGAAGTTTTCGAAAAATTGTTCGGGTTGGGCCTCATTGAAGGGGGGAACAACTGTACTGTTTTTTTTAAAAACAAAAACATTTACAAAATGCGAAAACTCCCTCCTTTCTTTTTCCCCTATCAAAATTCCCCCCTTGTATGCTCCTCTTTTCCCTTTTTTGCTCAAATTGTTTTTTTCCAGCCAAGTGCCAACGACCGATTCACCTGAGACAACTCAGCGCACTATACTGACCATTTGCCCAGGTGATCATCTTTCTCCGCGAGAACATAGGAGTTTTTTGCCCTAGCTCCCGTAAGGGAGGAGCAGTCCCAAACTTTTTTCTATAAGTTTGTCAGCACATGAACCAGGCGCGGGTTTGGGGAAGTGCGTTTGTTTTTAATCCAATGGAACGAGCTTTTGGCCAACAAGCTGTAGGGACATTTGTAGGTTATCAAATATATCCCGCCCCAGACGTCACTCATCTAGGGGCATAAGTTATTCGCTATGCACAGTACGTTTGCAGAATATGCATACAAGAAAAGCCGACTGAAAATTTTTCTCCACACCGAACAGCTAGAAACAACTGACCGTAAAATTTGTAAACAATGCCAACCTACACGTTCTAGAAATTGACCATAGCGAAGCGAGCACCCCGAACAAGCTAGTACGAGCGTTAAACGATCCCACAAAGCAAGGATGACAAAAACAACGACACGCAAAATTTGAAACCCAAATGCCAGACACAAGCTGCACAATGTCCTGCTACGAGCTTCCCCAAAACTCAACCTTTTCTCTAAGTCCACCCCAGATTCCCGGACAGGCCCCCATATTTAAAACCCCGGATTCCCAAATGGCCTGTTATCCCGGTGTAATGGGAAAAAAAACACACAGAAAAAAATTTAGACTTATATTACCTTCACCAATTTAGAACAGCAAATGTACAATTTAACAGTGAAAATATATGCCCCTCCCCGGTAAGCAAGGCGAATAGAACCACAAGATAGCAACCGTTTTTTAAAAACCCCTAGAATGGGGAAAGACAAGGGCAGACAGGGGAGCAATACCCACATAAAACCCCTGCGATTGCCAAAACCACTTCTTATTGGCTAGAACCTTCACTAGTTGAAACGACGGGCCCCATCAACAACTTTAGCAACCTGGTTCGCGGTTGGGGAGATGCCTTTAAAGTGGTGTGTACATGCGCCAATAAAGGTTGCGCACTCTTGCATGCCACACACTGTATCGACAATACTCCACAAGTCTAGTACTCACTGTGTCACGTATAGACAATCTCCCCAATCAGACACACTGTTCACTGTACAACAATACACCACACTTCTATGCTCACTGTGCACTGATCGAAATACTCCCAAGTCTAGTCACACTGTGTCACTGTATCAACAATACACCACAAGTCTAGTCTCACTGTGTCACGTACAGACAATACATCACTAGTACCACTGGTCATGACCCGACAATACTTTGCAAGTCTAGGCACACTGGTCCTTATCCCCCGACCCAAATACATCATTTAAAAACCTGTGTCCTGTATCAGACAATACTCCCAATCAGACCACTGTGTCCGTACCGACAAACCCACAAGTCTAAAGGGTCACTGTGTCACTGTATCAAAAAAAACTCCACAAGTCTAGTGCTCACTGGCATTTTATCAACAATACTCCCCAAATCAATTACCACTGGTTACGGGGGGGGGGTTTCAGGGGGCAATACTCCACAAGTCTAGTACACATGTTCACGTACAGACAATACACCCAAGCTAGTACTCACTGGGCGGTATCGACAAAACCCAAGTCCAAAATCAAACTGTTCACTGAATCAACAATACACCAAATCTATTTCTCCTGGCACGTAACAGACAATACACCACAAGCTAGTGCTCACTGTGTTACGTATCAGACAATACACACTAGACTAAATGTGCACTGTACCAACTACTTTGCAAGTCAGGCCACGTTTCACTGTACAGACAATACATCACGGACACACTGTGTCACGGTACAGACAATACACACTAACACACTGTGTCACTGATCAGACAATACATCACTAGACACACTGTGTCACTTTTTCAGACATACTCACATACACACGTGTCACGTACAGACAAAACCCACAAGTCTGTACTCACTGTGTCACGTACCGACAATACCCACAAGTCAAATTCTCTTTGTGTCACTTATCAGACAATAACCACAATCTAACTCACTGGGGGGTCACTCATAAGACAAAAACCACAAGTCTAGTACCACGGGCACTGTATCAACAAAACACCACAAGTCAGTACTCACTGGTCACGTATCAGACAAACCCACAATCAAACTCACTGTGTCACTGTATCAGACAAACTCCACAAGTCTAGTGCCACTGTGTCACGTACAACAAACACCCCAAACTATCTCATGGTTCACTGTATCAACAAACTCCACAAGTCTAGCCTTTTTGTGTCACTGTATCAGACAAAAACCCTCAAGTCTAGTACACACTGTGTCACGTATCAGACAAACACCACAATTTTATGGGCCCCTGTGTCACTGTAAACAATACTCCACAAGTCAAGGCACCGGTCACTGTATCAGCAATACACCACAACTAGTGCTCACTGGTCACTGTATACACAAAACCACAATCTATGCTCACGTGTCACGTATCAACAATATATCCAATACCACTGTCACGTACTAGACAAAACTTTTTTAAGCTAGTACTCACTGTGCCTGATCAAAAATACCACTATTTCAAAAACGTGTCACTGTATATACAATAATCACAGTACACACTTTGGGCACGTATCAGACAAATAACACTAACACTGTGTCACGGATCAGACAAACATCACAGTAACACTGTGCACGTGTCAGAAAAACACACATACAACTTTTCACTGTATCAAAAAACCCACAAATCAGTACCACTGTGTCACGTATCAGACAATACACCACAAGTCATACTCACTTGGTCACGATCGGACATACTCCCAAACTAGACCACTGTGTCACTGTATCAGACATACTCCCCAATCTAGTGCCCCCGTTCACGTAAACAGACAATACCCACAAGTCTAATACTCACGTGTCACTTTTTCAACAAACTCCACAAGTCTATACTCACTGTCACTGTATCAACAAAACCCACAATCTATACCCTGTGTCACTGTACGGACAATTTCTCCACAATCTAGGGGTCACGTGTCACTGATCAGACAAAACTCCCCCAAGTCAATAGTCACTGTGGCACTGTATCGACAATGGTCCCCACACAATGACAGCAAGGAAATGATGAGCACTCAATCCCAAAATGCTCAGTTTTTAGCAAACCCTAACGAGACTAAACGAAGATCAAAAAAAATTTTTTTTTGAGAGAGCCACAAAATTTGATTAACACAACCTATCCGATTTTCCCGACCCAAAACTTCGAACAGGGATAAATACATGCCCCTGCACCTGGGCCCCGGGCCAACTCATGGAACTCTGTGTTTATCAGAAAATGCAAGAACCCCATCACAGCCTTTTCCATCCTAGGGGAGGGGGCATGGCACGGGGGCGCCCCCATTTTCTAAAAACAACAGACATAGCCCCCCTCCCCAAAGGGGGGGAAAAAGCAACGCAAAGAACTACAGACCAATAGCACTAACATCCCAATCATAAAATCTTTTAAAGGTTTCCCAAAAGCAAGATCACCTCCCATCTAGAAAACCCCCAGACACAACCCAGGGGAACATGGGTTTAGAACAGGGCGTCCTTCTGTTCAACATTGGCACTAACAAGTTTCCAAATGCACAGAAGACAAAAAGAAGCAGATGTAATATATCAGACTTTTCAAAACCTTTGACAATGTGACCATGGGGTAAAAAGCGCACAAAATGGCGCTAAAGAATAACAGAAAAATCGGGGCGATGGGTCTATAATTTCCCCTAACAGAACAAAGAGTAGTCGTCAACAGAGTAAAGTCCGGGCAGCACGGGGGAAAAACCTTTTACAAGGCACATTTTCCGCTCCCATCTTGTTTCCCCATCCTCATATCCACTGACAAGGATTCAGCCACACACCGGTTCTTCCCTTTCAGATGACACCCGAAAATGCATGACAAGTCTTCCATTGCAACACTGCAAAGCTCCAGGGGGGACATCAACCAAATTTTCATGGCTGCAAAAACAATATGAATTCACGAGAGAAATTTCAAATTTCTCAGATATGGTAAACATGGGAAATTAAATCTTCATCAAGTAAAAAAATTTTTGGCCACAAAAAGAGCGAAACACCAACGTCAAAAACCGGGGGTATCATGTCGGGGGATCTCACCTTCAAGGACCATAACTTGTATCAATCGCTCGCTAGAAAAATGACAGGGTGGGTAATAAACCTTTAAACTAGGGAGGCCCAAGCCCAAGAGAACTCTTCAGGCATTGTTCATCTAGGCTGGAAAATTTTTTGCACACAACAGCACTTTTTAAGGGAGGTGAAATTCCGACCTAGAAAAAAGTACAGAGACTTTCACGGCGCGCATAACGAGATAAAACACCCATTATTGGGAGCGCTTAGGGCCAAACCCGATTCCCCGGAACGCAGGGAAGAGATACATGATTATATACCCTGGAAAATCCAAAGGGACTAGTACCGAACTTTCACACAAAATCACCCCTACAAAGCAAAAACTTGGCAACGATCACCAACCCCCAATGAAAAGCAGGGGGGTCACTAGCACTTAAGAGACCATACAATAGTGTCAGGGCCCGAACGTTCAACGCCTCCCCGCACACATAAGGGGGGTTACCAAAAGACCCCCGGCTCCCCCAAGCTGGCACGGACAAGCACCTAAAGTCAGTTCCGGGCACCGGCGTGGGGTCGTACGTTGGTTTTTCGTGCAGCCACACAACAGCCTGGTTGATCAGGCTCGAACCACCCAAGGGCCCGGTCACAGACCGGCCGCGGGGGGGTTGACCCCCGGAACTCTCTCCAGGTAAACTCCCTTTAAATGCTCCACAATCTAGTACCACTGTTTCACGTACTACAAAACTGGCCAACAGACGAAATACACAAAACCCACTTCACTAAAAAAATACTGAGAAAATTCACCATATCAAAAACAATATACTCAGTAAAAACATAAATTGGGCCAACATGATCTGGGGCCCCAGACCGACATAAAGAACTAGCACGAGGGGGCATTCACCAAATTTTAAATTCAATAAAAAAAAAAACATAAAGTGGGGCAAGTAAACCAATCCTAACCGATATAACGGAAATAACAAAAAAACACAACATCAACTTATCCTAAAAAGATTAACTCGTGAAATCGATTTAGCACAAGGCTTATTCCCTAAAAAAAAGGAGGAGTAGATGTAAAATAGAAAGAGACAGGCGCTCCCTTTTTCAGGGGACGGAAAAGAATAAAAGAGCGGGGTAAAAGAGGTCAATATAACTGAAAACGTAGGAGACACGTTAGAGAAAAGCAAGCAACGAACTAACTAAAGAATCCTTTTGGAGTCAGGAATCGCGGGGAAAAACTAAAAGCCATAAATGAAATCGAAAAAAACCCAAAGATTTTTTTCACCATTCAAATCAAAATCGAGAACAACGTCCAGTATTGGGGCCCCTACTTAAAAAAGATGGTCCCCCCAGATGACAGCAAGGAAATATGAGCACCAAGTCCCCCTAGACTCAGTTTTAGCAAGCCGCTACCGACTGAAGTCGAAGACAAAATGAATTTTTTAGAGAAGCCACAAAAATTTTTTTAACACAAGCCTATCCGTGTTATCGACCCAAAGACTTCGAACAGGGGATAAATGTACAACAAAACTCCCCAATCTGTTTACGTTCACGTATCGACAATACTCCAAAAGTCTAGTACCACTGTTCACGTACAACAATACTCCCAAACCTAGTGCTCCCCTGTGTCACGATCAAACAATACCCACAAGTCTAACTCCTGTGTCACTGTACAGCAAACTCCACAATCAGTACTCACTGTGTCACTGATCGACAATACCCACAATCCCCATCACACTGTGTCACGTATCAGACAATACACCCAAGTCTATTGCTCAGTGCACGACAACAATACCCACAAGTCTAGTCCTCACTGTGTTTCGTTACAACAATACATCACAGTACCACGTGCACTGTACCAGACATCTTTGCAAGTCTATGCTCACTGGTCACGTATCAACAATACATCACGGTAAAACACTGTGTCAAGGATAGACAAACATCACTATACACACTGTGCATTTATCAGACAATACCACTATCACACTGTGCACGTTTCAACAATACCCACAAGTCTATACTCACTGTTCCTGTACAACAATACTCCACAAGTCTGTAAATCTTTGTTCACTGTACAGACAATCACCCAATCATATCACTGTGTCACTGTATAAGACAATACTCCACAAGTCTAGACTCACTTGTCACGTATCAACAAAACACCACAATCAGTATCACTTTTTCCTGATCAGAAATACCCACAAGTCAGAACTCACTGTGTCACTGTATCAGCAATTTCCCCCAAATCTAGTGCCACTGTTCACGATCAACAAAACACCAAAATCTATCCACTGGCACGACAGCAAACTCCCCAAGTCTAGTAAACCCCCTGTGTCACGTATCAGACAATACTCCTCAATCTAGTACACACTGTGTCACTGTATCGCTATACACCACAAGTCTATGCTCACTGGTCACGTAAAACAGACAATACTCCCCCAAGTCTAGAGCACACTGTGTCACTGTACAACAATACACCCCAATCTAGTCCCTTTCA
>NW_026502325.1:0-28184 GCF_026875155.1 Cherax quadricarinatus
GGGGGTTCAAGTTCCTAGCAGTTCTTCACCTCCCTTGGTTATATGTCCCTCCCCCAGCACTTGGGTGTACCCCTTTTTGTTTTCCGGGCCCCTAGGGTTTTCCACTGTAGTATTCTTTAAATCTGTTTTGGGCCCCTGACATACCTCTGGGGTCTTTTTGTGAATTCCCCATACCCTCCTCAGTCGATTCCCTGGTCTTATGTTTTTTCCCCCTGATGTGGCTTACAAAAGCTTGGGGTCGTTTTGGGATTTCAAAGGTGTAAAAATTTTTTTGGCCCCAAATTACACCGGACCCAGCATGGGGTTGGTGTCTGAGCCGAGCGGCCCTTAACCCCTCCCAAACACGGATTTTTGGGTTTGGGGCGGTTGGAAGCTTTTTTAATTTTAGTTTTTCTCTTCGGGGGAGAGTTTAGTTTTACTGGTGTACACTAATTAGGTTTACTAAGGCATCTGTAATAAAATAGGAAAAACCAAAAATTTAAATAGGTGTAATAGGCCGAAATGTAGGCAAACCTAGGATAAGTTAGCTGGGGGAGAACGGGACCCCCTAGCTTAAATGGCGGGGCCAGGTCACAAAGAAGAAAACGCCCTTTTCGATAGAACCCCGACGGCAAGCATCCCGTAAAAGGGGGCGCCCCAGTGTTTAACTTTCGAGCCCTGGGGAAATTGGTAGAGGCACCTCGTTGTACAGTAGATGATCTCCCATCACCCTTTAAAGAAAAGACGAGAATTCCCCTTTTCCCCCCGTAGGACGGGCCCAGTGTTAGGAGATTGTGGGTTGATTTAACTGAAGGGTGGGTGCTACAGAAGAGAGCATCCCCCGAAAGTACCAGCTTTCCAGACCCTTTTGAAGCTAGGTCGGGTCTGCATAGTTATACTGGGATATGGGAAATTTCAGGGGCAGGACCAAAATAATGATTGAAATTTGCAGGTAATGCTCCGGGTTGACGGGTTCCCGGGAAAGTCCAAGGGGGAAAAGGCTTAGGAAGTTAAAGAAGGTTTGCTGAAACACCAAGAGTTAGTCCTTTATACATGCATCAGGCAAATTTCTTGAATCCAATCTTTTTGAAAATCGTTCTTACCCACTTGTAGGTGAGGTACCCACCCAGAGCCGGTGTCAAAGGTTTGCCGGGGTAGGCGACTCACTTGGGGGCAGTCCACACAAATTTTCAAAAAGTGGCCCTTCGAAAACCGGGGGGAATAGTAGGTTAAGCTATCATAGTGGGCCACAGTTGGGAAACCAGTTTACAGAGTTGGGGTTAAGATCATAGCTAGGCCACGTTGGAACCCTTTTTTTAAAAAAATTTAGGTTAAGTTAGAACTGGTAAAGACTCAGAGGTAGGCCAAGCTGATTACCAGAATTTGTTTTTTTGCAGAAATTTTTACAGGCAGGAGGTGGGCAGGAAGTTTGTGAATTTAATTATTTACAGTGTTACAAGAAATCAGAGTGGGGGAACTTGTGTTTAAATTACTTGTGGTTTGCAAGGTAGCCCCCATTTAGGCTGGGCTTTGAAATATTTAAAAAAGGGTTTTAAGCAGGAAGTTTAACTAGTTATTATTTACAGGGATTTATAACCCAGGTTTAAGTTATAGCACACGCTGGGTTAGGGATTTACCTTTCCACCATCCCGTAAACGGGTTAAGCTGGGCTCTTTAGGCCAGCTGTTTTCATCATTATTTTTTTATGTTTCACAAGTTGTTTGTTAAATTTTACTTGTTTTAAACCCCAAGTGTTTTTAAATTTTTGATACGCACTTTTTTGTGATTTTCATCTCTTTGTTCTATTAATGTGGGATTTGTGAATTAATTGAGATAGGTTAAGCTTAAAAAAAATTTTTTGGGGCTTGTCAGTTGAGTGCTAGTTTAAGCTTTCACATCGTACACTTTTTTGATTGGGATTTGGAGCTAACAGGTACTTTTTTTTTATATAGTCAATTTGACAAAGGGAATTTTTAAAGCTTGTTGAAAACCTTAAGATCGCATTCTCACTAATACCGTTGGGGTCTGTGGGGTGGGAATTGAAATAAAATTTTAGCACCGTGACTTAACTAAACCCAACAGGTAGGTGAAGATGCCCCCAGCGCCCAGTCAAAGCAATTAAGCGTCTTTGGGCCCAAAAGGGGCGCCTGAGCAAAGCATGTGAGGAGTTCGGGGTCAGGCAAGTCAGGCGTAGACTGGAGGAACTAGAGAGTTGCCTGAAACCTTGGAGCAAAGACTGGGGCCTTTGAGAGATATTTATCCTTTATGAGCAGAGGCCTAAATTTTGGTGGTCTGAATTTAAAGGGTTAAAAGAGCCGGACGATATACGAACGGGGGCAGAGTGTAAAGCAGAGATGAGACTCTGCAGGCAGTTAATAAAGACTTTGAAGGTGGTACGCAGGGCAGAAAAATGTTTAAAGGGAACACAAAACAAAGCACGCTTTTTAAATTTTTTTTCCCAGTTTGCCCCAGTTGAATTTACCAACGTTTGAGGGAACCTTTAACAAGTACATTTTTTTGGGGATCAGTTTAGACCCCAGTAGATGGAAATATTTGTCAGAGCGTCAAGTTGCGTATTTTCGGTGCAGACAAGGGTAAAGCTTAAGATCGGTGGGGCACTACCGTTTACTGACATAATTCCCCAACATCCCAAAGACCAAAAGAAGACTTGTTTGGCAACATGAGGAATAAAGGTAGCTATATTTTATCGGTTGTTGGATCTAGGGTTTTGCCGACAGACCGTCAAAGTTAGAGGAGTTCCGTTTGAGGTTATGGTTGACAATAGTTTCAGATTTGCTGATGAGAAGATTCAAAATGGTTCCTTAGCCAGGTGATTCAGGGAAACGGCTAGACGACAGTGATGAGTACACTTAAAAAAATCGACGAATAGGTTCACGAAAAATAAATTTTGAAGGGGTTAGGGGATCTCTATTACCTGAGATGGTCGGGGGAAAAAATTCCCTACCAAGGAAAGTCGGTCGATTCCCCAGACATTCGGAGAAGCCCAAAAACCACCCCCCACAAAAGAGGACGTATTTCCCCGGGGGCGAGTCCTCCACCCCGGGGCCAAGGAGAAGCCACAAAGCGGCCGTAAAGGGCGTGTTTTGTGATGAAGAACACGCATTGGTGTTCAACTTCCCACCTAAAACCAAAAAAGGGTTCAACGGCAAAGGAGTTTGAGATTTGTTTAAAGTTTTTGTGGAGAACATTTTGCCGGGATGTAACAAGCCAGGGATGTCGGGGCTCCCGGGAAAGGGGAAAGCAACAGTGCACGGGCCCTAAGACCGGATTAAAAAGTTAAGGGAGCAACCGCAAGAAGGGCAGAGAGCAAGAACAAGTCAAATAGCGTGGTGTGGGAGTACGGCCCCGAGAATTTTTTTGGGTGAGCATTTAAAGGTCGGTGGCCCTTTGCCCCCAAATGGCGGTGGTCGCGAAGGGAAGAGTCTGAAAAAACCCATTTTTCTTCGACAGTGGGGAAGAGCCCTTAAAAGCGGAGAGTCTAGCAATAGGTTGAAGCGGGAGAATTTGGTAAGTTGACATGAGGGGGAAAGGGGTTTGGGGGGGGGGGTCCACGCAGGTTTATCCGAGTCAATGTGACGGCGGTTGCCGGCTCGGGGGGAAATTTCACCCTTGGGTAAAGAGGCTGCCCAATATCATTCCCCACTGGGGACGGGTGCGAGTAAAAATTTTTGAGGGAGTTGGTGTGAAGCTAGCAAACCAGACTTTGCTAAGACAATGTTAGAATGTGGAAATTGGTGGGAGGGGTTTACTAGACGAGTTGTGTCTCGAAAAGGGGTTATCAAGGAAGGTGGGGGCCTGTACGGACTCCAGCGGGGTACACGAGGAGGCAAAATACAGCCATTTCCCCTCGCCCCGGGGGGAAAAGGAGGGCTCGGGTATTACAGCGCTGGGTTTGAGGTAAAGCGGATTGGTGTGCCGAAGGCCTGCAACGCAAGTTGGCTATCCGACATAGCCGGCCCAAAACTATGTGGCCCGGATGTAGTAGGTTTTAAAAGGGTGACCAGCCCCCCCAAAACGAAGGGAGTACGAGATTACTTAAACCATGTGCAGTTCAGGGACGGACAGATTGGTGCGATCCCATGGAAACCGGGCCCCCCCCAACGCTGCCACAATTTTAAAAAGGGGGGGTACTGGTCTTTGAATTCATTTTGGTGAACACCCAAAAGGGGGGGTTGGGGGGAAAAATATGATGATATTATTAAGGAACACGGGCCCCTTGGGGTTCTCGAGAAAGTGCCCAATCCAACCCCGGGGGGAAAAAACCCCTTTTCTTCCACACAGGGGCAGTCCCCAAGGGTGGGTAACCCCCCCATCAGGTGTTTTCAACTGCGCTCGCGGCGATCCCGAAGCCATCGTTTGAAGACGGTCTGCTTCAAGGGCCCTCCTGACGCGAAATTAGAGATGTGTTGTTGGATCAGGACAAAACATACGCCTATGTGGCAGACATTAGAAACCCTTCCCCTCGTTTTTGCGCCACGGATGGGGGAAACAAAAGATTTTGTGGTTGGCTAAAGGGAGATGCCCAAGCAAGGGTAGATACCTTAGTTTTTGGGCCCGTTTGTTTTTTACCATTAGTTCCCCACCTTTTCCTAACGGTCCCAAAATCCCACCTTGTAAAGGAACAGCCCGCCTTTAAAAGAATTTAAAGACCCTATTTTTTGAGACAAATGCAGGGTACCACTAGATAAAAAGGTGTTGTGGATATTTTCCCGAGAGTCTAATCGGGAGATGCCTCGGCTAACATCCCTTGCGAGAATGGGTGACAAAATAAAGTTGCGGGGCATGGGGGAACGTGACTATACTGGCTACTCGTGCGAGGAACACGTGTTGGGGCTGGGGTGGAAAAAAGGAAGACGGTTAGGTAAAGAGGAAGCTGATGGGGAAGGGAACTGACCCGGAGGTCTTTGCTGAGCAAAGTGCAGACTGCCTTCGATCCTTTGGGTTGTTTACACCCTCCCCATTCGAGGGAGGGGAGCTGGTGCAACAGACTGGGAGTGAACCCAGGTTGGGGCGACCCACTGCCCGAAACAGTCTGCCAGGGGGGGATCTGGTTACAAAGACCTAGCGGAATTGCACGAGTTCATTCCCCGGGCCATCGGGTGCACCGGGGGGATTATGACTTGCAGTCTTTGTGATGCCTCCCCGGGCCTATGGGGGCAGTACGATTTGGGGGCCCCGGGGCCCAAATCAAATTTGGGCACCCTTGTGCGCGGGGACACCCCCGAAGGATTGCTCGATCCCAAAGCGAGCTCACGGCGTTTTTGTGGGAGCAAGATGGGTAAGTCGTAGAGGAGGGGTTAAAATTGGGGTGCACACACCCATGTAGGACCCTTTTGGAGGTGGCCTTACAGTGGGGGCCCGAATGACAGGTCTAAGCTCCCCCATGTCGGAATGGGGAAAGGAACCCGGGAAAATAAATAACATCAACAATTTTGTATGTGCCTACAGATCAAAAACCCGCCGACTGTAACCGAGGGGTGACACCAGAAAGTTGGTAAAAGCGAGTTTGGTTCAAAGCCAGACGGTTCCGGCAAGGGATTGTGGCCGGAGCAGAAAAAGTGGAGAAAACAGCAGCATGACTTTTGGGGGGAAAACGACACTGAATTTTTTGCCCAGGGTACTCCCCGTGGAGAAAAACTTATAGAGTCGGAATGGTATTTCGATTGTGAAAGCTGCATGACAAGTAAAAACCAAGGTGACGTTGTCTCTAGTGGGTCCCCGAGAATATTTGGTAAGGCAGTCCAAAAGGGGGGGGTTTCCCGGGGTGCGGAAGTACTGCGACCCCCGGCAGAGGTATGGCGTCAGGGGGGGGTCCCAAAGATGAGATCAGGGAACGCAAATTGGTTCATCATTGGATTGTTCTAGATCAGCGGGGCAAAAGATGCAGGGGAAGAATAAAAAATTGAGTCAGCATGGGGCCAAAACCCCGGCTATGGAAGGAGGGGTGGGGGGCCCGAGTATTTATACAAGAGCCCATCAAGGACCTTCATGGGGGGGGTTTTGGGAAAACCCCACCTGCCTACGTCAGAATTACTGGGTATGAAGGGTCGAGCTGCCGCAAAAGGGTGTAAAGGGGTTCACGGGCTGCCGGCGGTAGATGGGAGGACCCCACCTACCCCGGGCCACCACCCTACCCAGGGAGGGGAAAGTACAGGCCCTTTTAGACTGTAGAATAGACTAACTGGGGGTATCCCTTGAAAACCAGGAGAGGGAGGGTGGGGCCCCGAAATAATGTCTGCCCGTTTCTTTTGCACTACTGGGGTGCATTTGGAGTGGCAGAAGAATGAAACAGAGACTTTCGTGAAGTTTTTAGGGGTTTTTCTGCCCCGATTTTCCTGCCCGCGATTTATTTCTCGGACAATGGCACAGCTTTGGGGGGGCGATAAAGTTTTCAGGAATCTTGGGACAACGGAGAATCGGAACACTGAGAGAAAGAGTGGGGAGGGAGGTTCATAGCTCCGGGGACCCGGAAGGGGGATTCTATGCCCCAGGGGGCACAGCAAAAGGTGCATTCGGAAGGTTTGCACGGGAGGAGGGGAGCGTGATGAACTGAGGCGTGTTGTTAGATAGGGGAGTTAAAACAGGCTTGACCCACGTACAAAAGGGATTGACGAGCAGAACTCTCACCCCCCAAACACATGCTGTTTGAAAAAGGATTGAGCCCTCCCCCCCAATTTTTAGCAGTCTTCCCCAAGGGCGGATTATTATGGGCCCGATGGGGCCCCCCCTCAATGAAGATGCACAGGGGTCACAACGCTGGTGAACATTTCCCGGACAAATGGGACAGGTGTGGCGAGGGGTTACTTGACAACCTTGCGGGAAAATTTTTTATGGGCCGACCCCAGAAAAAAATAGTGATGAATAAGGGGACCTGGTGCTGGTAGAATCCGAGGGGCCGAGGGCATACTGGGTCTTTGGCCCGGTAGTGTCAAACCCCCCCAGACAAGGCTGGGGGGGTTGGAAAAAGGGGGAAAGTGAGAAAGAACGGTGTCGAATAAAGACCCATCAACGGCTTTTGCCTCTCGAGGGCCACCGGTGGGGGCCCGGGGCAAGAGAAATCAACCCAAGGTTGAGCGAGCTGAGCGGCCCCGGACACCCCCGAACGGCCCGAGTCGGGCCCGGGGGGCCTGCGGGAGGCAAATTGATCTAGACTTACCCTACCTTCGCCGGGGGGAGGATGTGGAAATTTATTGGTCCAAAAAGTTCCACAGTCGATCCGCATGGGGTCTGGTCTCTGGCCAGCGGCCCTTAAACCTCCCAAACAGGCATTCTTGGTTGGGGGTTGGGAACTTATTTAATTTTTAGATTTATCTTCAGGGGAAGATAGGAGTTTTATGTAGTACACTAAAATTAGGTTTATAAGGCCTTTTAATAATGATAGAGTAACCTAAGACCTTAAAAAAAAAGGATAAAGGCCGATAAAGTGGGAAACACTGGGAAATTAGCTAGGAGAACTGGCGCCCTAGCTTTAAAGGCGGGGCGCAGGCACAAAGGGCAGAATAGCGTCCTTTTACAAGACACCCAAGGCAAGACGGGTGAACAGCAGGCGGCGCCCCCCCCGTGTCCACATTGAGACCGGGGGAAAAAAGTAAGGCACCCCCAGTACAGTAAATCTCCTCCCCACCCTACAGTAAGACGGAAAATTTCCCTTCCCGTAGGGGTCTGGCCCGTGTCTTAGGAGATTGTGGGTTTAGTTTCGAAGGGGCCGGCGTGTACAGGAAGAGCTGCCCCGTAAGTACCAGCGTCCCGGCCCTTTGAAACTGCGTTGAGTCTGCATAGTATATAGGGGGTACAACCCTTTGGATTAGGATTTCTGGGTGCAAGCAGGGCCCTTATAAAGATTTAAAAATTGCAGGATTAAACTCCCCCTTGCACGTGGTTCCAAAGGGGAAGTCCAAGGGGGCAAAAATGGTTTGGAAATTGAAGATAGGATAAACCAAACCAAGAAAAATTTTCCTTTTTAAAGTGCATGAGGGAAGTTTCTTGCAATCCCCAAAATTTTTTTAAAAAATTTTTCTATAACCACTTTTGAGGTGAGGGGACACCTCGAGTCGGGACAGAGTTTTCAGGGTAGGCGACCATTTGGGGGCGTCCCCACAAATTTTCACAAAAGGATTTATTTTCATTTGTCGCTGAGCCCCCTTTTTTCGGCATATTCGTTTTGGCTCTTTGGTAATTTTTATTTTTGAGTTCTCTTCTCTGTACCTTTTCCATTCTCTGACACCTAGTTTTTTTCCTCCCCACACCCTTTTGGGGGAACCCAAAGGGCTCGTTCTGTTTTTCCCCCTTATTTTGTTTCCCCTTTGGGAAAACCCCCTTTCCCCTGCCTCCTTGATTTTGTTTCCCCATAGCCTCTTTCTTGTACTGGTTTTCCCGTAGTTCCCCCTCCCAGAATGTCTTTAAGGAAAATTCCCCATGCCGAGTATTTCCCCCCTTTTTTAGTTTTTTTTTTTCCCCCCCATTCCTGCATCTCTCCACTTGGGTAATATGTGTTAAACACGAACCACATATCACTACTCCCAGGGGGCCTTTCAACATGATATCCCCGATTCTAACTACTCAAGGAATTCAAGGTCCAGTTTGTGGTTATCCTCTCCTTCTCTTGGTAGGTCTCTAACATGTTGATGCATGAGGTTTTTTCCCGTACCCCAACCATAATCTTTGGGTTCCCTGTTTCGGGGGCCCCCCTGGGGGTCCCGGGTTTTCCCAATCAATTCCTTGTGATTGAAATCACCCCAAATAGAACTTTGTCCCATTGTGCTCTCCCGGCCACCCCGGTAGTGTGTCGACATTGCTTGTGCTCTATCTTTTTTTTTGGCCTCTGCATTTTGTGGTGGGTTGTACTTACTGCAATTATCCCTTATGTCCCTCAGACTGGGTTTTTCCTAAAGAGTCCCTTTCGCCCGTGCCATCCTTCCCTTTCCCTTTTTTCCAAAACCCCCCTGGTTTTTAAGAGCGTGCAACTCCCCCTCCCTTTCTCCCCTTGTCTTTCCTGGGATTTTTTTATCCCGGGTGGAAAATTGAATTGTTATTATTTGGTGAGTTTTGTTTTCCCTGGGATTATGTTGGGGGTGTCTCTTGATTTTTTGTGCCACTCATTACTTATTTGTTTTCCCTCTGCATTTGTATACCACACCTTCAACTTCTTTTCTAAGACTGTGATCTGGGAGGTGTATTGGGGTTGGGGAAGTGGGAGACCTGATAAGGAACTATGGGTGGTTGCTGTGGGGGTGGAGTTTGTAATGCAGTGGGTGGGGGCATTGGATATGGCATGGGTGTTTTGGTTTAGAGTGTTTGGTTGCACTGGGGTTGACCTGGTTGGGAGGCTTCTATAGGAAGTTGTGAGGGAGGCTGTATTTGATCTTCTTCCTGTGTCTGGGATCTCCTGTCTGTCTTCTCCATCCCTCTCTTCCTCCTTTCGCCTTTGTACCATCTCTCTCAGTTTCTTCTTTCTTCTTGTGTTCTGTCACAGTTGAGATACACCTTCCTGTATGCCAGCATGTCCCTTAATCGTGCTTTCTCCTGCAGAATCCTGTTCCGAGTCGATTCTGCCTTGAAGGTCACTTTCACTGGCCGGGTTCTTTTTTTTACAAACCCCCCTATTCTCCGAAAATTTTCCATCTGGGTCATGTCGTCTTCTCCTATTGCTTTCATGATGCTTTCAATTGCTTTTTTTTTACCCTTGTTTTCTTGCTTCATATGTTTCCCCTTCAACTTCCTGGAGCTCATACACAAAGACTGACCTCACCCTTTCATTCTCCCACTGCATATCCCTGTGTATCCCCTCATTCAATTTGATTTCCTCAATTGCAGCTTTCCTTTCTTCAGTTCCACTAGCTAATGTACTTGGGCTCAGTGGCCTGTCATTTTCCCTTCCCTCGTGCTTCTCTGGGCTCTGCTGTGGTCTGTTAGGGCCTCCACATATAGCTTAGCTCTTTCATTTACTACAGTCTCCACTGATAGAGCTTCTACATGCAGTTTTGCTCCTTCTTTCCCTACAGTCCCCTTATTTGTGACTGAGGTAGCAGTCTCTGTTGCCAATCCCAAAATGTTCTTTAGTTCTTTAGGCTGTTTCAGATTTTTCAGTTCCTCTTCTAAACTCTGTATCCTAGCTTCTGCTGCTTTGACTTGCACCTCCCACTTCCTGCTTTCCATATCTATACTCTCTTCCATTCTCATGCTATGTTCTTCTAGTTTCTTTTCCCATTCATTTTCCCTTTTTGTGAGCTCCTCTGCCCATTCTTCCTTTGCAGCTTCCTCCTCCTGTCCCTTGGTTTTTCTTGTTGCTCTCTGGCAACCCATTTTTGTTTTATCCTGATTGCCTCAGAGTGGGAAACCTATGCAATTCTGTATGTTAGGTTAGTAGTGTGTATGTCAGAGTGTGGGGTGGGAGGTAGTGGAGGAACTGTGGCTATGTGGGAGAAGAGTGGGGTGGCCCGGTGGCCTGGTGGCTAAAGCTCCCGCTTCACACACGGAGGGCCCGGGTTCGATTCCCGGCGGGTGGAAACATTCGACACGTTTCCTTACACCTGTTGTCCTGTTCACCTAGCAGCAAATAGGTACCTGGGTGTTAGTCGACTGGTGTGGGTCGCATCCTGGGGGACAAGATTAAGGACCCCAATGGAAATAAGTTAGACAGTCCTCGATGACGCACTGACTTTCTTGGGTTATCCTGGGTGGCTAACCCTCCGGGGTTAAAAATCCGAACGAAATCTTATCTTATCTTATCTTAGGGATTTAGGGGGGGAATATGGAGAGTGGGTAGGAGGGAGAAGCAAGTGGGTGAGTGGGAGAGGGAGAGGGGGAAGGAGGGAGAGGTGGGGAGGGGAGGGTGAAAGAGGGAGGGGGGGGATCAGGAAGGAGTGAGATTCGGTGGGGAGGGGGAGTGTATGTGTGAGTCTGGATATGTGTGTTGTGTGTATTGGAGCTGTTGTACTGTGGAAGGGAACAGTGTTGTTGTTCACTATTTTCCATATTTTGTTACTTTCCCTCACTGTGACGTATTCATGTTAGTTACGTCCGACAATTTGACGTAGTTCATGTTAGTTACGTCTGTCCCCTGTCACGTCTGTCCCTGTGACGTCAGTCCCTGTGACGTCAGTCCCTGTGACGTCAGTCCCACTCTCTTACTTTCATGGGGACGACCTGCCTTTTTTCTCTTAGCGAATTAAAAGAAATATTTTGTACCCCGTCCACTAAAGTTTCTCTCTTCCCTTTTTCTCTCAGTTCTGTCACGAGATAACATTCTCACTGAGCTTTGGCCTCCGATATCTCGTAGCTCCCGTTTTCCTCTGATGTGAATCTCTGCTGTACTGGTGGTGAATCTCTGCTGTACTGGTGGTGAATCTCTGCTGTACTGATGGTGAATCTCTGCTGTACTGATGGTGAATCTCTGCTGTACTGGTGGTGAATCTCTGCTGTACTGGTGGTGAATCTCTGCTGTACTGATGGTAATCTCTGCTGTACTGATGGTGAATCTCTGCTGTACTGGTGGTGAATCTCTGCTGTACTGGTGGTGAATCTCTGCTGTACTGGTGGTGAATCTCTGCTGTACTGGTGGTGAATCTCTGCTGTACTGGTGGTGAATCTCTGCTGTACTGGTGGTGAATCTCTGCTATACTGATGGTGAATCTCTGCTGTACTGATGGTGAATCTCTGCTGTACTGATGGTGAATCTCTGCTGTACTGGTGGTGAATCTCTGCTGTACTGTGGGGGAATCTCTGCTCTACTGGTGGGGAATCTCTGCTCTACTGGTGGTGAATCTCTGCTGTACTGGTGGGGAATCTCTGCTGTACTGGTGGGGAATCTCTGCTGTAAATGATGGTGAATCTCTGCTGAACTGGTGGTGAATCTCTGCTGTACTGGTGGGATCTCTGCTGTACTGGTGGTGAATCTCTGCTGTACTATGGTGAATCTCTGCTGTACTGGGGTGAATCTCTGATGTACTGGTGGTGAATCTCTGCTGTACTGATGGTGAATCTCTGCTGTACTGGTGGTGAATCTCTGCTGTTACTGGTGGTGAATCTCTGCTCACTGGTGGGAATCTCTGCCTACTGGTGGTGAATCTCTGCTGTACTGATGGTTTAATCTCTGCTGTACTGGTGGTGAATCTCTGCTGTTACGGTGGTGAATCTCTGCTGTACTGGTGGTGAATCTCTGCTCTACTGGTGGTGAATCTTGCTCAAATGGTGTGAATCTCTGCTGTTACTGGTGGTGAATCTCTGCTCTACTGGTGGTGAATCTCTGCTCTACTGGTGGTGAATCTCTGCTGTACTGATGGTGAATCTCTGCTGTACTGGTGGTGAATCTCTGCTGTTACTGGTTTGGGGAATCCTGCTCTACTGGTGGTGAATCTCTGCTCTACTGGTGGTGAATCTCTGCTGTACTGGGTGAATCTCTGCCCGTACTGGTGGGGAATCTCTGCTCTAAATGGTGGGGAACTCTTCTTACTGGTGGTGAATCTCTGCTGTACTGATGGTGAATCTCCGCTGTACTGATGTGAATCTCTGCTCTACTGAGGTGAATCTCTGCTGTACTGATGGCGAATCTCTGGTGTTTTGATGGTGGGAAACTCTGCTGTACTGATGGTGAATCTCTGCTCTACTGATGGTGAATCTCTGCTGTACTGATGGCGAATCTCTGCTGTAAATGATGGTGAATCTCTGCTCTACTGATGGTAATCTCTGCTGTACTTTATGGTGAATCTCTGCTGTACTGGTGGTGAATCTCTGCTGTTACCGGTGGTAAAAATCTGCTCTACTGTGGTGAATCTCTTATGTACTGGTGGTGAATCTCTGCTGTACTGATGGTGAATCTCTGCTCTACTGATGGTGAATCTCTGCTGTACTGATGGCGAATCTCTGCTCTACTGATGGTGAATCTCTACTGTACTGGTGGTGAATCTCTGCTCTACTGGTGGTGAATCTTTGTTCTATTGGTGGTGAATCTTTGTTCTACTGGTGGTGAATCTGTCCTACTGGTGGTGAATCTCTGCTGTAATGGTGGCGAATCTCTGCTGTACTGGTGGTGAATCTCTGCTGTACTGGTGGTGAATCTCTGCTATAATGATGGCGAATCTCTGCTGTACTGATGGCGAATCTCTGCTGTACTGGTGGTGAATCTCTGCTGTACTGGTGGTGAATCTCTGCTGTTGCTTGGGTGAATCTCTGCTGTACTGATGGGGAATCTCTGCAAAAATGATGGCGAATCTCTGCTGTACTGGTGGTGAATCTCTGCTGTTACTGGTGGTGAATCTCTGCTGTTACTGGTGGTGAATCTCTGCTGTACTGGTGGTGAATCTCTGCTATAATGATGGCGAATCTCTGCTGTACTGTGGTGAATCTCTGCTATAATGATGGCGAATCTCTGCTCTACTGGTGGTGAATCTCTGCTGTACTGGTTTGGGGAATCTCTGCTGTACTGGTGGGGAATCTCTGCTGTTACTGGTGGTGAATCTCTGCTCTACTGGGGGTGAATCTCTTGCTGTACTGGTGGTGAATCTCTGCGTAAATGGGGGTGAATCTCTGCTGTACTGGTGGTGAATCTCTGCTGTACTGGGGGTGAATCTCTGCTGTACTGATGGTGAATCTCTGCTGTACTGGTGGTGAATCTCTGCTGTACTGGTGGTGAACCTCTGCTGTACTGGTGGTGAATCTCTGCTGTACTGGTGGTGAATCTCTGCTGTTACTGGTGGGGAATCTCTGCTCTATTGGTTGTGATCTCTTCTGTACTGGTGGTGAATCTCTGCTGTACTGATGGTGAATCTCTGCTGTTACTGGTGGTGAATCTCTGCTGTTACTGGTGGTGAATCTCTGCTCTATTGGTGGGAAAACTCTGCTGTACTGTGGTGAATCTCTGCTGTACTGATGGTGAATTTTCTGCTGTACTGATGGGGAATCCCTGCTCTACTGATGGTGAATCTCTGCTGTAAATGATTGGGGAAACTCTGCTGTACTGGTGGTGAATCTCTGCTGTTACCGGTGGTGAATCTGCTATACTGGTGGTGAATCTCTGCTGTAAATGGTGGTGAATCTCTGCTCTACTGTGGTGAATCTCTGATGTACTGATGGGAATCTCTGCTCTACTGGTGGTGAATCTCTGCTGTACTGGTGGTGAATCTCTGCTGTACTGATGGTGAATCCTGCTGTACTGGTGGGGAATCTCTTGCTGTACTGATGGTGAATCTCTGCAGAACTGGTGGTGAATCATTGCTGTACTGGGGGTGAATCTCTGCTGTACTGATGGTGAATCTCTGCTGTACTGATGGTGAATCTCTGCTGTACTGGAGGTGAATCTCTGCTGTACTGGTGGTGAATCTCTGCTGTACTGGTGGTGAATCTCTGCTCTACGGGTGGTGTATCTTTGTTCTATGGTCGGTGAATCTTTGTTCTACTGTGGTGAATCTGTCCTATGGTGGTGAATCTCTGCTGTAATGGTGGCGATCTCTGCTGTACTGGTGGTTGATTCTCTGCTGTACTGGTGGTGAATCTCTGCTATAATGATGGCGAATCTCTTCTTTACTGATGGCGTATCTACTGCTGTACGGGTGAGTGAATCTCTGCATGTAGCTGGTGGTGATTATCTGGGCTGGTGAATCTCTGCTTGTTGCTGGTGGTGAATCTCTGCTGTACTGATGGTGAATCTCTGGCTATAACATGATGGCGAATCTCTGCTGTACGATTGGTGGTGAATCATTGATGTTATGGTGGTGAATCTCTGCTGTTACTGGTCGGTGAATCTCTGCTGATACTGGTGGTGAATCTCTGCTATAATGATGGCGAATCTCTGCTGTATGGTGGTGAATCTTGCTATAATGATGGCGAATCTCTGCTCTTTTTTTTTACTGGTGGTGAAATCTCTTCTGCTGTTACTGGTGGTGAATCTCTGCTGTTCTGGTGTGAATCTCTGCTGTTACTGGTGTGTGGAATCTCTGTGTACTGGTGGTGAATCTATTGCTGTATGGTGGTGAATCTCTGCTGTATATGGTGGTTGAATCTCTGCTGTTACTGGTGGTGAATCTCTGCTGTATGGGTTGGTGAATCTCTGCTGTACTGATGGTGAATCTCGCATGTACTGGTGTGTGACTCCTATGCTGTACTGGTGGTGTACTCTGCTGTACTGGTGGTGAATCTCTGCTGTACTGGTGGTGAAATCTCTGCTGTTATTGGTTGTGAATATCTGCTCTTATTGGTTGTGCATCTCTTCTGTACTGGTCGTGGAATCTCTGCTGTCTGATGGTGAATCTCTGCTGTTACTGGTGTGTGAATCTCTGCTACGTTATGGTGGTGAAGCTCTGCTCTTGGTGGTGAATCTCTGTGTACTGTGGTGAATCTATGCTGTACGGATGGTAGATTCTCTGCTGTAATGATGGTGAATCCCTGCTCTACTGATGGTGTATCTTGCTGTACTGTTGGTGAATCCTCTGCTGATATGGTGGTGAATCTTGCTGTTACAGGTGGTGAATTGCTATATGGTGGGAATCTCTGCGGTAAATGGTTGGTGAATCTCTGCTTATGGTGGTGAATCTCTGATGCTACTGATGGTGAATATCTGCTATACTGGTGGTGAATCTCTGCTGTACTGGTGGTGAATCTCTGCTGTACTGATGGTGAATCTCTGCTGTTACTGGTGGTGATATCTCTGTCTGTATGTGTGAATCTCTTGATGTAACTGGTGGTTGGATATCCATTGCTGTACTGGGGGTGATCTCTGCATGTACTGTTGGTGAATCTCTTGCTGTAATGATGGGTGAATTTCTGCTGTATTGGAGGTGAATCTCGTGCTGTACTGGTGGTGAATCTCTGCTGTACTGGATGGTAATCTCTGCTGTTACTGTGGATGAATCTCTGTGTACTGGTGGTGAATCTCTGCTGTACTGGGTGGTGTATCTCTGCGCTATGGTGGTGAAATATCTGCGGTCTGGTGGTGAATCTCTGCTGTAATGGTGGTGGAATCTTGCTGTCTGGTCGGTGAATTCTCTGACTGTACTGGTGGTGAATCTCTTGCTGTATGATGTGAATCTTGCTGTCTGGTGGTGGAATCTCTGCTGTACTGGTGGTGTCTATGCTGTACTGGTGGTGAATCTTCTGCTGTACTGGTGGTGATCTTGCTGCTAATTGGTTGGTGAATCTATGCTGTTGTACTGTGGTGAATCTCTGCTGTAATGGTGAGTGAATTCGCTGTCTGGGGGTGAATCTCTGCTGTATTGGTGGGGAATCTCTGCTGTATTGGTGGTGAAATCTCTGCTGTACTGGTGGTGAATATCTGCTGTACTGGTGGTGCATCTCTGCGTACTGTGTGGTGAATCTCTGCTGTATTGGTGGTGAATCTCTGCTGTACTGGTGGTGAAATCTCTGCTGTATGGTGGTGAATCTATGCTGTACTGGGTGGTGAATCTCTGCTGTACTGAGTGGTGAATCTCTGCTGTATGGTGGTGAACTCTGCTGTAATGGTGGTGATTCTCTGCTGTAACTGATGGTGATGAATCTCTGCCTGGACTGGTGGTTGGAATCTTGCTGTATTCGGTGGGTGAATCTCTGCTGTTATGGTTGGTGAATATCTGCGGTGTTCTGGTGGTGAATATATGCTGTACTGGTGGTGAATCTCTGCTGTATTGTTGTGAATCTCTGCTGTACTGGTGGTGAATCTCGCTGTACTGGTGGTGAGTCTCTGCTGTACTGGTGGTGATTCTCTGCTGTATTGGTGGTGAATCTCTGTGTATGAGTGGTGAATCTCTGCTGTACTGGTGGTTGAATCTCTGCTTGTACTGGTGAGTGAATCTCTGCTGTATTGGTTGGTGAATCTCTGCTGTAATGGTGGTGAATTCTCTCGTTTTCATTGTTGTTTAATGTTGTTGATGTTGAAGTTGATGTTGATGTTGATGTTGATGTTGTGTTCGATGTTGATGGTTGAGTTAGGGTTCCACAATGGTTCTGTGTACTTGGAGGCTGAACCTCGTGAAGCAAAAATATTTGAAAGTTCAGAATCCTTCGGCCTACTTGATTAGGTTGTCTGGACAACCAACAAGCATATGGGTGAAGTATACTTGATAAAAGTATACAGGATGATGCTATACATGATAAGTTACAAGATAAAGTATACTTGATAAAGTATACAGGATAAAGTATACAAGATAAAGTATACAAGATAAAGTATACTTGATAAAGTATACAGGATATTAAGTATACATGATAAAGTATATAAGTATACAAGATAAAGTATACTTGATAAAGTATACAGGATAAAGTATACAAGATAAAGTATACTTGATAAAGTATACAGGATAAAGTATACAAGATAAAGTATACAAGAATATAAGTATCTTTGATAAAGTTACAGGTTAAAGTATGCAAGGATAATGTTATAATTGGGTAAAGTTTATAACATGATAAAAGTTTACATGATTAAAGTTAACTTGTAAGTATACTTGATAAAGTATACAGGATAAAGTATACATTGATAAAGTATACAAAGATAAAGTTCATGATAAGTTACTTGATAAAGTATACTTGATAAGTATACATGATAAGTATACTTGATATAAAGTATAATTGATAAAGTTAAGGATCTAAAGTATACATGATAAAAGTATACAAGATAAAGTATACTTGATAAAGTATACATGATAAAGTATACTTGATAAAGTATACAAGATAAAGTATACATGATAAAGTATACTTGATAAAGTATACAGGATAAAGTATACAAGATAAAGTATACAAGATAAAGTATACAAGATAAAGTATACATGATAAAGTATACTTGATAAAGTATACAGGATAAGTTAAAAAGATAAAGTATAAAGATAATGTATACATGAAAAGTATACTGATAATAGTATACAGGGATAAAGTATACATATAAAGTTTCAAGATATAGTAGACAGATAAGTAACCTGAATAAAGTATACATGATATAGTATAATGATAAGTATTCAACAAGATTAAGTATACATGATAAAGTATACTTGATAAAGTATACAGGATAAAGTATACATGATAAAGTATTCAAGATAAAGTATACATGATAAAGTATACTTGATAAAGTATACATGATAAAGTATACATGATAAAGTATACATGATAAAGTATTCAAGATAAAGTATACAAGATAATGTATACAAGATAACAGTTACATGATAAAGTATACTTGATAAGTATTACAGGATAAAAGATACAAGATAAGTATACAACGATTATGTTTACAAGATAAAGTATACATGATAAAGTATACAAGATAAAGTATACATGATAAAGTATACATGATAAAGTATACATGATAAAGTATACATGATAAAGTATACAGATAAAGTTTACTGATAAAGTATACACGATAAAGTTTCATGATAAAATATACAGAAATATAGTTATACAAGAGTTATAAGTCTTGTTACAGGTTACAGAAGTTTTTTCCTCTGATTCTGAGGAGTCACAGCTCTCACTGTGATGCGCGGCGACGACCAAACAGTCAGAGTGATCAGAGAGGCCGCGGCAGCTGGTATCGGACGGAGGATCTAGGACCCATTGATGGCCCACAGGGTTTAGCGCTTCAGAGGCACTTTCTCCCCCCCCCCCCGCAATCCCAACCGTTCCTACAACACATCCGGTGTGGTTCCTTCTCTTCTGTAGTTTTCACTCTCTTAACTAGACACTAAATTCCAGCAACCAGTTTTTGTAGTAGTTCTGTAGCTTGTCCGGGTCATGTAGTCTTTACTCTGTCACCGTCCTTGGTGGTCTTTCTCTGTTCTCTACTAGCATACTTGATATTAAAGGAATTATGGTAATGAGGCATGATTTCAGGAAGGGAGGGGGTAATCCCAGTTCCCGTGATCAAGAGCCCTTCAACAACATCAGGGTACATACCATGGAAGGTAGATAGTCTTGAGGGTTGACATGCGGATGTGGAATCTGAAAGTTCTGCTGAAGTGCTGTCAAAACTTGCTGAAGGACCCTGACATGGCCCCCTTAGCCTTCGAGTGAGCTTAGTTTTAGAGGGAGTCTTGTCAGCTAGAGTGAGTTAGTCTCTAGAGTAGTGAGACTAGCTTCTAGATTATCTCAGTCTGAGAGTGCTGTTGTTCCAGCATCTACTGCTGACAAAGAGAGAAGACATCGTGATCTTCAGAATTCATGGTTCTTCAAAAGACATAGACCTGTAGCGGCCTCATGGTCTTCAAAAGACCCAACTAGACCTGAGGCCTCATGGTCCCTTCAAAAGATCACGAGACCTCGTACCGGTCTCATGGTCTTCAAAATACCACTAGACCTAAAACGACTCTGGTCTTTCAGACGACCCATTAAGTTTACAGGAGAACCAGACTCAGCGTTAAACATGACAAACCAAACGCCCCCTGTCATTCGCGAATTCAAATTACTAACAATTTTAAGTATTCAGTGGGAGCCGGTAAGCCCGTAAGGCCTCACCCAGTAACCGCTAAATGGATGCAATCGAGTTGCTTATCCAAGAAATTGGAGATTAGTTCGGAAAAAGGTAGAATCGCATGGCAAACGCGTCTAGCCTATCCCAAAAGACCAGACATGAATTTTGTGAGAGTCGCCTGTGGTAAGTTGAACGGGCGACTCAGAGAAAAGTTGCCGAAACATGGTTCTAAAAGTAACAAAAGAAAGAAAAAGTTGCTTCTCCTACATATATACTGTTCTCTATAATAATTATTTAGTTTATTTGCTTATTACAAATTCAAACGGGGAAGATATTTTTTTTAAGTTTAGTAAAGGATAAGTCCCTCACTTTCTCTCCTCAACTCCAAATTCTTCTGTCCGGATGTGTGTACCATCCTCTGTGTGTTCCATCACCTGTGGGGTACCATCACTCGTGTGTTCATCTCTGTGTACATTCACTGTCGTGTACCATCACTGTGTCGTACCATCAACTGTGTTGTACCATAACTGTGTGTATCCTTCTTGTGGGTACCTAATATTGTGATGATACCAGCATTGTGTGTTCCATCACTGTGTGTACCCTTCACTGTGTACCATCACTTGTGTTGTACAATTACTGTGTGTTCATCACTGTGAGGTTCCATAACTGTGTGTATGTACCATCACTGTGTGTACCATCACTGTGTGTGCAATAATCTGTGTACCATCATGTGTGTGTTCCATTACTGTGTTGTACCTTCACTGTGTCTACCATCACTGTGTGTACCATAACTGTTGTGTACAATCACTGTTGTGTACCATCATTGTAATGTCCACACTGTGTGTACCATCACTGTGTGTACCATCACTGTGTGTACCAGTCATTGTGTTGTACATCATTGTGTTGGTACACAATTCACTGGAGGTAACCATCACTGTTTGCCATCTTTGTGTACCATCACTGTGTTATACCATCACTGTGTGTACCATAACTGTGGTGTACATCATGTGTGTACCATCCAAATGTGTGTACCATCCTGAGTTCCTTCACTGTGTGTACATTACTGTGTGTACCATCCACTGTGTGTACCATCACGGTGGGTTTCCATCACTGGGTCGTCCATCACTGTGTGTTACCTCATTGTGGGTACCTTCACTGTGTGTACATCACTGTGTGTACATCACTGTGTGACCATTCATTGTGTTGTACCATCATTCACAGTGTGTACCATCACTATGTGCACCATCACTGTGTGTATCATCACTGTGTGTACCATCACTTTGTGTACTATCACTGTGTACCATCACTGTGTGTACTATCACTGTGTGTACCATCACTGTGTACCATAACTGTGTGTACCATCATTGTGTGTACCATAACTGTGTGTACCATCATTGTGTGTACCATCACTGTGTGTACCATCACTGTGTGTACCATCACTGTGTGTACCATCACTGTGTGTACCATCACTGTGTGTACCACCGCTGAGTGTACCATCACTGTGTGTACCATCACTGTGTGTACCATCACTGTGTGTACCACCGCTGACTGTACCATCACTGTGTGTACCATCACTGTGTGTACCATCACCGTGTATACCATCACTGCGTGTACTATCACTGTATGTACCATCACTGTGTGTACCTTCACTGTGTGTACCATCACTGTGTGTACCATCACTGTGTGTACTATCACTGTGTGCACCATCACTGTGTGTACCATAACTGTGTGTACCATCACTGTGTGTACCATCACTGTGTGTACCATCACTGTGTGTACCATCACTGTGTGTACCATCACTGTGTGTACCATCACTGTGTGTACCATTACTGTGTGTACCATCACTGTGTGTACCAACACTGAGTGTACCATCGCTGTGTGTACGATCACCGTGTGTACCATCACTGTGTGTACTATCACTGTGTGTACCATCACTGTATGTACCATCACTGTGTGTACCATCACTGTGTGTACCATCACTGTGTGTACCATCACTGTGTGTACCATCACTGTGTGCACCATCACTGTGTGTACTATCACTGTGTGTACCATCACTGTGTGTACCATAACTGTGTGTACCATCACTGTGCGTACCATCACTGTGTGCACCATCACTGTATGTACCATCACTGTGTATACCATCACTGTGTGTACCTTCACTGTGTGTACCATCACTGTGTGTACCATCATTGTGTGTACCATCACTGTGTGTACCATCACTGTGTGTACCATCATTGTGTGTACCATCACTGTGTGAACCATCATTGTGTGTACCATCACTGTGTGTACCATCACTGAGGGCGGTACTGCCATGCAAGGTATATTGTTATGGACAGTACCATCACCATGGACAGTACCATCATCATGGACAATACCATCATCATGGACAGTACCATCATCACTGACAGTACCATCATCACGGACAGTACCATCATCACTGATAATACCATCATCACGGACAGTACCATCATCACCTTCAGTACCATCATCACCTACAGTACCATCACGGACTGTACCATCATCACGGACAGTACCATCATCACGGACAGTGTTATCCTCACGGACAGTACAATCATCACGGACAGTACCATCATCTCGGACAGTACCATCATCACAGACAGTACCATCATCACGGACAGTGGCCAACATCACGGACATTACCATCATTATGGACCAGTACCATCATCACGGACAGTACCATTATCATGGACAGTACCATCTTCACGGAGAGTACCATCATCACTGACAGTACGATCATCCACTGACAGTAACCAACAAACACTGACATACCATTATCACGGACATCCCCATCATCACCTACATACCATCATCAACCTAGCATTACAATCATCACGAACATAAACCATCACGGACAATACTCTCATTCATGGACATTAAAACCATCAACACGGACCGTACCATCATCACGGACAGTACCATCATCACGGACAGTACCATCATCACGTCAAGTACCACATCACATCACGTACAGTACCATCATCACGGAACAGTACACAGTCATACCTTACAGTACCATCACGGACATTACCATCCATTCCTGCACAGTACCATTCATCACGGACAGTGCCATCATCACGACAGTACCATCATCACGGGACATGTACCATCATCACGTGACAGTACCATCATCACGGGGACAGTAAACCATTCACATGGACAGACCATCATCGACGGACAGTAAACCATACATCAACGGACAGTTCTATCCTCACGACAGTACCATATCACAGACAGTACCATCAACACCTACAGTACCATTCACGGACAGTACCATCATCATGAGCATAACCATCATCAACGGACATAGCCTCAAATAATCACGGACAGTACATCATCACGGACAGTACCATCATCACGGACAGTGCCATCAGTACCATCATCACGTACAGTACCATCATCACCTACAGTACCATCACGGACAGTACCATCATCATGGACAGTACCATCATCACGGACAGTACCATCCTCACGGACAGTACCATCATCACGGACAGTATCATCATCCACGACAGTCCATCATCACGCACAGTAGCCATCTCAACTGACATTACCATTCATCACTGGACAGTACCATCATCCACTTACAGTACCATTCACCGACATACCATCAACAAGGATCATTAACCATCATTCCACGTACAGTACCATCATCACGGACAGTACCATCATCACGGACAGTGCCATCATCACGGACAGTGCCATCATCACGGACAGTACGATCATCACGGACAGTACCATCATCACGGGCAGTACCATCATCACGGACAGTGCCATCATCACGGACAGTACCATCATCACGAACATACCATCATCACGGACATAACCACTCATCACGACAGTAAACCATCATCACCTACAGTACCATCACGGACAGTACCATCATCATGGACAGTATCATCATCACGGACAGTACCATCATCACGGACAGTACCATTATCACGGACAGTACCATCATCACCTACAGTACCACACAACGGACAGTAACCATCATCAACGTACCAGTACCATCATCACGACAGTACCATCATCACGGACCGGGGGGAGTCCATCAACACGGACAGTACCATCACGGACAGTACCATCACACACGACAGTACCATCATCACGGACAGTACCATCATCACGGACAGTACCATCACGGACAGAATCCATCACCGACAGTACCAGTCATCACGGACATAAACCATCACGGACAGATACCCATCAACACGGACAGTACCAAACATCACGGACAGTACCATCATCACGACAGTACCATCATCTACGGACAGTACCATCACATGACAAGTACCATCATCAGACAGTACCCTCATCACGGACAGTCGACCATCATCACGGACAGTACCAGTCATGCAGCGGACAGTACCCATCATGCACGACAGTACCGAACATCACACGGACAGTACCATATCACGGACAGTACCATCAACACGGGCAGTACCGATCAATCAACTGGACAGTACCATCAATCAGACAGTACCATCACGGAGACAGTAACCAACATCACTGAGATCAGTAAAATAGAATAAATACCGTATCATCACGCCATACATCATCAGGACAGAACCGTTCAACGGACAGTACCATCGATCACGGACCGTACCAATCATCACGACCGGTACCAACATCACGTACAGTACCGATCATCAACGGGAACAGTATCCATCATCACGGACAGTACCTATCAACACGGACATACCATTCAACAGACAGAACCAATCACGGACAGTACCATCATCACGGACAGTACCATCATCACGGACAGTACCATCATCACGGACAGTACCATCATCACGGACAGTACCATCATCACGGACAGTACCATCATCACGGACAGTACCATCACGGACAGTACCATCATCACGACAGTACCATCATCACGACAGTACCATCATCCACGGACAGTATACCATCATCACGGACAGTACCAATCATCACGGAAAGTACCATACACGACATACACATCATCACGGACATACCATCATCACGGACAGTACCATCATCACGTACAGTACCTATCATCTTACGGACAGTAACCATCACGGACAGTACCAACATTCACGGAACAGTACTCAATCATCACGGACAGGACCATCACGGACATAACCAATCATCGGAACAGAAACCATCACACGACAGTATCCACAACACGGACAGTACCATCACGGACAGTACCATCATCACGGACAGTACCATCATCACGGACAGTACCATCATCACGGACAGTACCATCATCACGGACAGTACCATCATCACGGACATTAACCGAATCATCACGACATAACCATCACGGACAGTACCATCATCACGGACAGTACCATCATCACGGACAGTACCATCATCACGGACAGTACCATCATCACGGACAGTACCATCATCACGGACAGTACCCTCATCACGGACATTAACCATCGACGACATATTACCATCATCACGGAAGTAACCAACATTCACTGACTCGTACCAACATCACGGACAGTACCATCATCACGGACAGTAACCTCACGACCAGTACCCATCATCACGGACATTACCATCAATCCACGTGACAGTACATCACACGGAACAGTACCCTCATCAGCGGACAGTACCCTCATCACGGAACATTACCATCATCACGACAGTACCATCACGGGAACAGTACCATCATCACGGACAGTACCATCATCACGGACAGTACCATCATCACGGACAGTACCATCATCACGGACAGTACCATCATCACGGACAGTACCATCATCACGGACATTACCATCTCACGTGACAGAACCATCATCACGGAACAGTACCATCATCACGGACAGTCACCATCACTACAGTACCAATCATCACGAACAGTACCATCAACACGGTCAGTACTCATCACTCAACGGACAAAACCATCACGGACTACCATCATCACGACAGTACCATCAACACGGACAGTACCATCACGGACAGTACCAACATCACGGAACAGTAACGATCACTCCACGGACAGTACCATCACGGACAGTACCATCATCACGGACAGTACCATCATCACGGACAGTACCATCATCACGGACAGTACCATCACGGACAGTACCATCATCACGACAGTAACTCATCATCACGGACAGTAGCCATCATCACGGCACAGTAACCATCTATCACGGGACAGAACCATCAGCACGCAGTACCAACACGACAGTACCATCATCACGGACAGTACCATCAACACGGACAGTACCAACTGTTATCACGTGACAGTTACCATCATCACGGACAGTACCAACACGGCGAACAGAACCATCATCGACGAACCTACCATCATCCGTGACAGTACCATCATCACGGACAGTACCATCATCACGGACAGTACCATCATCACGGACAGTACCATCATCACGGACAGTACCATCACGGACAGTACCATCATCACGGACAGTACCATCATCACGGACAGTACCATCATCACGGACAGTACCATCATCACGGACAGTACCATCATCACGGACAGTACTCATCACGACCGTACACATCATCATGACGGACAGATAACCATCATCACGGACATCACCAACACGGACAGTACCATCATCACGGACAGTACCATCATCACGGACAGTACCATCATCACGGACAGTACCATCATCACGGACAGTACCATCATCACGGACAGTACCATCACGGACAGTACCATCATCACGGACAGTACCATCATCACGGACAGTACCATCACGGACAGTACCATCATCACGGACAGTACCATCATCACGGACAGTAAAACTGACTTAAGTAGTTTAAGATGATCAGTTTTCATCCTGTAATTAAAAACAGTTCATACTGTGGGAGTTAACATTCTTTATTAAGGTTATTATTAGACCACATTAATGAAGGTTTGATATAGATGAAGATGATGATGATGATGAAGATTAATGAATGATGATAATGATGAGAAAGATGATGATAAGAGATGCTGATGATGAGATGATTGAGATTATGATGATGAATAATGATAGATGATTTAAGATGATGATGAATTATTATGATGATAATGATGAATGACGATGATGATAATGAAGATGACGATGATGTAAAAATATATGATGATGATAATTGATGAAGATCATGATGATGATGATGATGATAGATGATGATGAATATGATGATGATGATGATGATGATGATAATGAGATGATGATGAGTAAAGGACGAATGATGATAATAGATTGATGACGATGATGATAAATTGATGATGATGAAAGAATGGATGATGAAGTATGAGTGGATGATAAATGATGAAATGATGATGAAGGTGAAGAATATGATGATGATGATGATAAGATGACGGAGGAATAAAGATGAATGATGATGAATAATTTGAACAAAAAAAGAAATTTTGGGAATGATGATAATGAGAGGTAATGCATATGATATAAGATGATGATGAAGATTGACATTAATTGATGATGATGATGAAGATGATGATGATGATAAAGATGAGAAGAGATGAAATAATGATGAATGATGAGATAATGATGATGAAGAATGATGATGATGATGATGATGACAGAATATGAATGACTGATGAAAAGATAACGAAGATGAGATAATAATAATGATGAATATGATGATTAAGTGATGATGATAATGATTGATGATGATGAGATGATATGATGCTAAATGATGATGATTATGATAATGATGAGATGAAAATAATAAATGATGATGATGAAGAAAAATAATAATATCAATATTAATAATAATAATAATAATAATAATAATAATTATAAGAAAAATAAAATAATAAAGTAAAATAATAATAAAATAATAAAATAAAAATAATAATAATAATAATATTAAAAATAAAATAATAATAATGTAATAAAATGAAAAGAATAATGTTTATTTCTAAAGTCATGTACAGTTACAGTCGTATTGACATCAATGACATATACGTACAAAAGCCACGTTTCCCGAAACTTTTCTAGGCAAATTGGGTCAATTTTTTCCCCAGGAGCCACCCACCTAGCCACAACACCTGGAACCTTTTTTTATGATAGGTGAACAAGGGCTTCGGGGGAAAAAAACGCCCAAATGTCCCCACCGTAGGGGGACGAACCAGGGGACCTCATTGTGAGCCGAGTGAGCTAGCACTCAGCTAGGGGACATTAAAAAACGCTTCTTGACTCTTTCATCGCACCAACAGCGTAATCGAAGTTGAGGCACGTGACCTCTTCAGTCTTCCGCCTAATGGATTAACACCCTTTCACATTCCGTCAAATTAGGGAGGCTTGAGTCAAACATAGCTGGGGCTGGCCCGTAATTGGATGGTGAATTCTCGAGGGTTTGTTGGGGTGGGTGGCTGGGCTACCCCCCACTTGTCTGTATGGCTGCCCTGATAGTGGCCAGCCTGGAGACGAAAAGAGGGGGGGAAAGGAAGAGAGAGTGAAGGAACGAGGGAGAGAAAGCGAGAGAAAGGAAAACGGAGAGAAAAATGTGGCAAGGGGAATTTATGAAGACATAAGGTGAAAGGAAGGAAAATGAAAGGGAGGGAACGAAGAGAGAATGGGAAAGAAAGTGGGGATTTAAAAAAAAAGAAGAGTGTGCGTGTGTGTGTATCACCGTTGTGGTTGAGGGTCAAGTCACAGCTCCCGGCCCCCCAGGAGCTGTGTGTGTGTACTCAAATAATTGTGGTTGCAGGGGTAGGGTTTATAGCCCTGGCCCCTTTTCCACGTGCTTCTAGCTTCTCTTTTTCCCCTGCTCCCTGAGCTTTATCATGCTCTTCTTTCGTAGTAGGATTCCTGCCTCCCTTTTCAGACAT
>NW_026502336.1:0-17273 GCF_026875155.1 Cherax quadricarinatus
TTTTTTTTTTTATCAATTCCCTTTTTAATAATACTAATTTTATTATAATAATTACTGGTGAACCCGTGTGTTTGTATGTGCGTATTTGTTTACTAACTTGCCGTTGTCAGGGGGGGTCACTAGGCTACATAACTCTTCTGGAGATATTTAGATAATTTACTAAACATTATCAGGGTTACCACTATCTATCTCCTGATACTGAAATAGGGAGAGAGGATGTATAGCATACAACCAGCAGGGCGAGACACTGAGACTTTAGACACTAACCAAAATTAACCACAAATAGGCAAGTGATGTCGTCTGCACAACAATGGAGGTTCCTGCTGGTCGAATGCTATCAACTCCTTCAATTTTGTAACTCCTTCAGGAACTTTATCAAGCATTCAGGTTTTTTAAATTTTATTTTTCTTTTAAGATTTGGTTTTCCCCCTCTTTTTTCTTTAGTACAGTATTATGGTCATAACAAGTCTGATGATGTTAGCTACCTTCACAACACCAACAGCTGGGGATTGACTAATTTTTTCTTACTTTCAGTATTTACTTAATCACTCTTTTATGACCTTATCACTACACTGCTTTTATAACCAACTAACATATGTATTTGTTAATATTTCAGATAACACCGTTAACCCAATTAACTGTTTGGATATTTTGTGTCAACACTGCGGCCAGCAGCCTGATCAGCTGACTGCTACCCTCCCTCACTCACCATTCATTCATATTTAAATTGTAAAATTCTTGATCTTATTTATTTATTTTATTTATTTATTTATAATTTGAGCACACTTACAGAGGTACAAAAAAAAATACAGATAAGAGCAGCATGCCAAAGCCACTTATACTATGCATGGCATTACGGGCTGGCTTAAAATTAACTTAAGATTAACTAAGCAATGATGAAATCAGTGAAAAACATTAATGTAAACTGATTACTATAAAGCACAAGTGAGTATTACAAAGACAGGTCATATGGTTGCATGCATTGTTGTAAATTCAGTAGAATGGAGTATTCTGTTAGGTAGTGAATTTAAAAAATAATAAAGTTAGATTGGGTTTTAGGTTTAACATTTATGTGAATAATTGTGAGAAACATTTAAGATATACAATTTATAAGGTTCAGTTATTCAGTATTTATTTGGTTTTGGGTGAGTAAGTGATCTTTGAGAAGAGACTTGAATTTATAAACAGGTAGTGTTTCTTTTATATTAACAGGTAATGAATTCCAGATTTTAGGGCCTTTTATGTGCATTGAGTTTTTTGCCCTAGCGTGAGATGGACACGAGGAATATCAAAGAGTGATCTGTGCCTTGTGTTATGGTCATGTGTTCTGTTGAGGTTGGCAAGGAGATGTTTGAGGGGAGGGTTAATATCAGAGTTTAGTGTTCTATGTATGTAATAGGTGCAGTAATAAATATGGATGTTTTGTATGGTGAGTTAGGTTGATTTTATTGAATATTGGGGGAGTGTGCTGCCCGTAGTGAGAATTTGTTATCATTCTAAATGCAGCCTTTTGTTGGGTAATTAGTGGTCTGAGATGGTTACTTGTTGTTGAGCCCCATGCACAAATTCCATAGGTGAGATAGGGTAAATAAGAGAGTGATATAGGGCCAGGAGGGCTGACTGTGGAGCATAGTACCGTATCTTCGATAGTATGCTACAGTCTTGGAAATTTTCTTAGAAATTTGTTGTATATGTGTATGAAATTTGAGTCCTATTATCAAGGTGGATTCCTAAGAATTTTCCCTCTGTTAGCTTTGTGATAGGTGATCCGTTTATCATTATGTTAAGAGGGACATCTGTAGCTCTGTTACCAAACTGAATGAAGTAGGTTTTGTCAATGTTTAGTGTAAGTTTGTTAGTACTCATCCAGGTAGATATTTCTGTAATTCTGTATTTACAGTATTGGCTAGCGTGACTGGGCTCGGGTGGGAGAAGACTATGTTGTGTCATCAGCAAATAGTGTGGGTTTGAGTAATTGAGAAGCCATTTGGTAGGTCATTTATGTATAGGAGAAAGAGAAGAGGGCCCAAGGACACTTCCCTGTGGGACACCAACTGTAATTGGTTGTGCAGAAGAGTTTGCCCCATTTGCGTACACATATTGGCTTCTGTTGCTGAGGTATGACTTGAGGTAGTTGAGGGAGTGCCCTCTTATACCATAGTGTGATAATTTTACGTGGAGCAAGTCATGGTCAACTGTATCAAAAGCTTTACGTAAGTCAATGAAGATCCCCAGTGGGACTTCTTTTTTCTCTATTGCAGTGTATATATGTTCTAGCATGTGTATAATAGCATCATTAGTATTTTTATTAGGCCTGAATCCAAATTGGCAGGGTTGAGTATGTTTTGGGAGATAAGGTAGAGTAGATTCGTTTATGAATTAATTTTTCGAAGATTTTTGAGAGAGGGTGTAAGTTGGATATTGGCCTATAGTTATTCAACTCTGTTTGGTCTCCTCCTTTGTGGATCGGGGTGACCCTTGCTATTTGAGTACTGTAGGGAAGGTGGAGGATTCAATGGATTTGTTAAAGAGTGTTGCAATGATTGGTGATAGCACTTGTGACACTTTTTTGTATATAAAGGGTGGTAAGGTATTTAAATCTTCCTGCCTTGTTTTTTAGTGCGTTGATAATAAGGGAGACTTCGTATGGGTTAGTCGGAGCTAGGAACAGTGTGTTCGGGTAGTTGCCGGTGAGTAGTCATTTGGTGGGGTATCTGAGCTTGGGATTTATATTGGCAAGGTTTTGTCCTATAGTGGAGAAGAAATCATTGAGTTGTTTGCTGTTTCTGTTGGTGGGAGTTGGGGTTCATCTGATTTTGCTAATTTTATTTCGCTATTCGTGATATCTTTTTTGTTCCCAGAATTTCTGATAGGGTTTTCCAGGTCTTTTTTATATCACCTCGTAAGTTGGATAATCTGTTCTCATAATACAATTTTTTTGCCCTTCTTATCAGGCTGGTTAGGATTGGACGAGTAACGTTTTGTTTGGTCTCTGGTTATGTGACCCATTCTGTACTGTTTTTCATATTGGTGTTTTGTATTTATGGATTTGAGAATGCTGGGTGTTAGCCAGGGACTGTTCAGTCTCTTAGCTGTCATCTGCTTAGTTTTTTTAGGGCAGTGCTTGTTATAGAGGTATTGAGTCTTTTTTAGAAAATTATTAATACATTCGTCAATATCTGTATTGATTTCTAGCTCAGTGTGCCAATCAATGTTTGCTAATGCTAATGCTGTCTTGAAAGTTATTACACTCTTGTAGGTATGTTCACTGATTCACTCACGTACGATGACCGCTAATAATATCTTAGGACAGCCACTAGAACACTAAATTATGGGAGCACTATTTAGCGATACTGCTTCACGTGTGTGTGTGTGTACTCACCTAGTTCAGGTTGCGGGGGTCGAGTGCGTGTGTGTGTGTGTGTGTGTGTGTGTGTGTGTGTGTGTGTACTCACCTATTTGTACTCACCTATTTGTGGTTGCAGGGGTCGAGTCCTAGCTCCTGGCCCCGCCTCTTCACCGGTGTGTGTGTGTGTGTGTGTGTGTGTGTGTGTGTGTGTGTGTGTGTGTGTGTGTGTGTGCGTATGTGTGTGTGCGTATGTGTGTGTGTGTGTGTACTCACCTAGTTGAGGTTGCAAGGGTCGAGTCCAAGCTCTTGGCCCCGCCTCTTCACTGGTCGCTACTAGGTCACTCTCCCTGAACCGTGTGTGTGTGTGTACTCACCTATTTGTGGTTGCAGGGGTCGATTCACAGCTCCTGGCCCCGCCTCTTCGCTGATTGCTACTAGGTCCTCTCTCTCCCTGCCCCATGAGCTCTATCATACCTCGCCTTAAAACTATGTATGGTTCCTGCCTCCACTACGTCACTTTCTAGGCTATTCCACGGCCTGACTACTCTATGACTGAAGAAATACTTCCTAACATCCTTTTGATTCATCTGAGTCTTCAACTTCCAATTGTGACCTCTTGTGTCTGTGTCCCTTCTCTGGAACATACCGTCTTTGTCCACCTTGTCTATTCCGCGCAGTATTTTATATGTCGTTATCATGTCTCCCCTGACCCTCCTGTCATCCAGTGTCGTCAGGCCGATTTCCCTCAACCTTTCTTCGTAGGACAATCCCCGTAGCTCTGGGACTAGTCTTGTTGCAAACCTTAGCACTTTCTCTAATTTCTTGACGTGCTTGACTAATTGTGGATTCCAAACTGGTGCTGCATACTCCAGTATGGGCCTGACGTAAATGGTATACAGAGTCTTAAACGAATCCTTACTGAGGTATCGGAAACGCTATCCTTTAGGTTTGCCAGGCGCCCGTATGCTGCAGCATTTATCTGATTGATGTGCGCCTCAGGAGATATGCCCCGGTGTTATACTCACCCCCAGTTCTTTTTCCTTGAGTGAGGTTTGCAGTCTTTGGGCCCCATCTAAACTATTTTGTGTCTGCGGTCTTTTTTTGCCCTTCCCCAATCTTCATGACTTTGCATTTGGCAGGGGTTAAATTCAAGGAGCCAGTTGCTGGACCAGGCTTGTAGCCTGCCCAGGTCTCTTTGTAGTCCTGCCTGAGCCTCATCCGATTTGATTCTTCTCATTAACCCTTTGCATCATCTGCAAACAAGGGACCCCTTCCGAGTCTATCCCTTCGTTATGTGTGTGTGTGAATGTGTGTGTGTGTGTGTGTGTGTGTGTGTGTGTGTGTGTGTGTGTGTGTGTGTATGTGTGTGTATGTGTGTGTATGTGTGTGTACTCACCTAGTTGTACTCACCTAGTTGAGGTTGCGGGGGGTCGAGTCCGAGCTCCTGGCCCCGCCTCTTCATGTGTGTGGTGTGTGTGTGTGTGTGTGCTACCTAATGCTCACCTAATTGTGGTTGCAGGGGTCGAGACTCAGCTCCTGGCCCCGCCTCTTCACTGATCGCTACTGGATCCTCTCTCTCTCTGCTTCCTGAGCTTTGTCATACCTCTTCTTAAAAACTATGTATGGTTCCTGCCTCCCCTACTTCACTTGCTAGGCTATTCCCCTTGCTGACAACTCTATGACTGAAGAAATACTTCCCCAACGTCCCTGTGACTCGTCTGAGTCTTCAGCTTCCAGTTGTGACCCCTTGTCCCTGTGTCCCCTCTCTTTGAACATCCTATCTCTTTTCCACCTTGTCTATTCCCCCCAGTATCTTGTATGTCGTTATCAGTCTCCCTGACCCTTCTGTCCTCCAGTGTCGTCAGTCCGATTTCCCTTAAAACCCTTTTCCCCGTACGACATTCCCCTTTAGCTCTGGGACTAGCCTTGTTGCAAACCTTTGTACTTTCTCTAAAATTTTGACGTGCTTGACCAGGTGTGGGTTCCAGACTTGGTGCTGCATATCCAGTATGGGCCTAACATACACGTGTACAGTGTTCTTGAACGATTCCTTTTAAGGGATCGGAACGCTATTTTTAGGTTTTTCCAGGCGCCCGTATGCTGCAGGGGTTATTTGGTTGATGTGTGCCTCGGTGATGTGCTCGGTGTTATGGTCCCCCCAAGGTCTTTCTCCCTGAGTGAGGTCTGTAGTCTTTGTCCACCTAGCCTTTATACTCTGTCTGCGGTCTTTTTTGGGCCCCTCCCCAATCTTCATGACTTTGCATTTGGCTGGATTGAATTCGAGAAGCCAGTTTGCTGGACCACATGTCCAGCCGTCCAGGTCTCTTTGCAGTCCTCCCTCATCCTCGTCCGATTTAATTTTCTCATTTAACTTCAAAGTCATCTGCGAACAGGGACACTTCAGAGTCTTTCCTTCCATCATGTCGTTCACATATATCAAAAATAGCACTGGTCCCAGAACTGACCCCTGTGGGGGCCCGCTCGTAACAGGCGCCCACTGTGATACCTCTTCACGTACCCTGACTGTTGCTGCCTCCCTGTCAGGTATTCTCTTATCCATTGCAGTGCCCCCCCCTTTTACTGCGCCTGATCCTCCAGCTTCTGCACTAATCTCTTGTGGGGAACTGTGTCAAAGGCCTTCCCGCAGTCTAGGAAAAAAAGCAAACTACCCACCCCTCTTCTCTCGTGTCTTACTTCTGTTTCCTTGTCATAAAACTCCAGGAGGTTTGTGATACAAGATTTGCCTTCCATGAACCCATGCTGGTTTTTCATTTATAATCTTGTTCCTTTCCAGGTGTTCGACCACTCTCCTCCTGATAATCTTCTCCATGGCTTTGCACACAATTACATGTCAGAGACACAGGTCTGTAGTTTAGTGCCTCGTTTCTGTTTCCTTTCTTAAATATGGGGACTACATTAGCTGTCTTCCATTTCTCAGGTAGTTGCCCAGTTTCAAGGGATGTGTTGAAGATTGTGGTTGAGGCACGCACAGCATCTCTGTTCCTTCTTAAGGGACCATGGGGAGATGTCCGGTCCCCTCGCGTTTGAGGTGTCAAGGTCACTTAAGAGCTTCTTCACCTCCTCCTCAGTTGTTCGTAGTCCATCCAACACTTGTTGGATATTCCCTTTGATGTTCCCCTTTTGTGCTGTCTTCCCCCAGCCCTTTCCCGTCTTACGTAAAAAACTTCTTAAATCTCCCGTCAGCTCCTCAATACCTCCCGTCATTTCTTGTGAGTTCTCCACTTCTGTCCTTATTGTTCCCGGTTTTGACTGTTGTCTTCCTCCCGGGTTGGCTATACAACAGTTTGGGTCAGTCTTGATTCTCGGGCTATGTCTTTTCTACTGTCGCGGGGCCTCCCCCCTTACCTGTGCGTCTTTTTCCTGGCTCTGCGAAGTTCCCTATTTTCGTGTGTTTCTCTCCCTTCTGTACTTTTTCCATTCTCTATTGCACTTTTTTTTTCCCCCTTTAAAACCCGTCGGGTTAAACCAGGGGCTGTTTGGTCTTCCCGTTTTTTACTTTTTCCCCCTTAGGAATAAACCTTTCCACTGCCTCCTTGCATTTTGTTGTTAATATTTTTTCATTTCATTTACTGGTTTTCCTCCCAGTTCTCTGTCCCATGGACCTCCCGCAAAAGTTCTTCAACCCCTTGTAGTCCCCTCTTTATAGTCAGGTTTTTTCCCCATTCAACCCTGTTTTCTCTCCACTTGCAGCTCTACTTGTATTCAAAGCACAGAACCACGTGTCGCTAGCTCCAGGGGACTCTCATATTTGTGTCCTCAATATTGAGCTCCCCGGGTGAACACAAGGTCCAATTTGCTGGTTCACCCTCCCCTCTCACTCGGTAGTGTCCTTAACATTTGGTGCATGGGTTTTCCCCAGCGCTACGCCCAACATCCTGGCCCTCCAGTTTCAGGACCCCAGTGGCTCCATTTTTTTCCCAGTCAATCTCCCTGTGGTTTAAAAACCCCCCTAACCAGCAAACTTTGCTCTGCTGGAGTGGCTCTTTTGCCACCTCAGCAATTTGTGCCCACCATTGCTTTTTGCTCTCTTTTATTCCTCTTTGGGCCTCCTGCATTTCTGTGGCGTATTATACTCATGAAATGACCACTTTTGTTCCCCAGATGAAGTGTCCCTGCTTGTAGTCTCTTTTTCCCCCATCTCATTTTCCTCCTTTTTCTCGAATTTCCATCTGTTTTTTACGAGCAGAGCAACCCCCCCCCCCCCCCTGCCCCTTCATCTTCCTCATGATTGGTATCCTGGTGGGAAGATTGCATCTGTTTTTTGTCCCCGTGGTTTTTTTTTCTGTAATGCTATGTGTCGGGGGACTTTCTCTTGATTTTTTCTTGCCAAATTCCTCATGTTTATTTTTTTAATCATCGCATTTGTGAAAAAAACCCTTAACTTCTGTTCTAATACTGTAATTTGGTGCGGGGGGGGGGAAAACAGAGGGATCGGTGTGTGAGGGTTTGGTTTGGATTGTTCATTTCCCTTGGGGTGTCGGACTGGAGTCCTTTGCAGGTGTTTCGGGGGGGTTTGCGCTTGTCCTTCCATTTGACCCTGGGTTATTCGCCCCCTTTTTCTTTTCCCTCCCATTTCTCCTTTCTTTTTGAACTCTCTCTTTCTTGTTTCCTTTGCCCGTGTTCGTCTGGGGATCGAGGTACACACTCCGGAAAACCCTGTTTGCCTCTCAGCCGTGCTTTCTCCTGCAGGATCATGGTTCGGGTTGATTCTGCCTTGAAAATTACTTTGAGGGGCGATTCCTTTTCTTTTTTAACCACCCAAATTTTCCGAAAATTTGCCACCTGGGTCATGTCCCCCTGCCCCTTTACCTTCATATCTTCAAACGCTTTTTTCTCCTCCTGCTTTCTTTCACATAAGTTTCCCCTTTAGTTCGTCTAGCCCCCTAGACAAACACGGATTCTCCCTTTCCACCTCCCCCTGGACCCCCTTGCACCTCTGATGTGTTTTAGTTTCCCTTCCCCTGGAGTGTTCCTTCGTCCTTCCCCAGTTATGGCCCCTATGCTTCTTGGTTTTTTCCTTTCTGCTCACCTGCTCCTGGGCCCCCACAGGGATCTGGTAAGGTCCTTGACATGTCCTAGTTCTTTTAATGTCTTCCAAACCCCTTTTTCTGTCCTAGGTGCTCCCTGTCTTTGTTTTGGCCCCCTGTGGTTTGACAGGACCCTTGCAACAGTTTAGTTTCCATGCTTCCTTCAGACTGTTGTCTGTGTTTATGTAGATTTACGATGCTTACTTTTTGTAAAATTTTGTTCCCGTGCTGTTTCAGATGTCTCAGCTCCCCTTCTAATCTCTCTATCTTGATTTTTGCTGCTGGGCCTGTTGCTTCCCCCTTCTGCATTCTGCTGTAACCCCTCGTCCATCTTTTCCCTTTTCCCGCTCATCTAGTTCCTTTCCCCGTTTTTCCCTTTTTTTGAGCTCTACCTCCTATTCCTCCCTCCCAGTTTGTCCCTTGGGGGCCCCTTGTCCTCTCCTGGTTAGGGGGGGGGGAATAGATGGTTAGGAGAAGGGATGGATGGTTGTGGGGGGGGGGGAGGATGGTTATTGGAGGGGTAGAGATAGTTGGGGGAGGGTTTTTAGATGGTTTGGGGGAGAGAGGGGGATGAATGGTTATGGGGAAGGGGAGGATGGTTATTGGAGGGAGGGAGGAGTTGGGGGGGTTAGACGGTTTAGGGAGGGGTTAGGTGGTTTGGCGGAGGGGTAGGTGGCTAAGGTGAGGTGGTTAGGGAAGGGGGAGAGGTGGTTAGGGGAGGGGGGGTACGTGTTTGTGTCAAGTGTTTGTGTCAAGTGGTGGAGGGTGTGTGTGTGTTTGTGTGTGTGTGTGTGTGTGTACATATGTGTGTGTGTGTGTACTCACCTAGTTGTACTCACCTAGTTGAGGTAGCAGGGGTCGAGTCCAAGCTCCTGGCCCCCGCCTCTTCACTGGTCGCTACTAGGTCACTCTCCCTGAACCGTGAGCTTTATCATACCTCTGCTTAAAGCTATGTATGGAACCTGCCTCCACTACATCGCTTCCCAAACTATTCCACTTCCTGAATACTCTGTGGCTGAAGAAATACTTCCTAACATCCCTGTGATTCATCTGTGTCTTCAACTTCCAACTGTTGCTGTGTCCCATCTCTGGAACATCCTGTCTTTGTCCACCTTGTCAATTCCTCTCAGTATTTTGTATGTTGTTATCATGTCCCCCCATCTCTCCTGTCTTCCAGTGTTGTCAGGTTGAGTTCCCTTAACCTCTCCTCGTAGGACATACCCCTTAGCTCCGGGACTAGTCTTGTTACAAACCTTTGCACTTTCTCTAATTCCATAACGTGCCTGACCAGGTGTGTGTTCCATACTGGTGCTGCTTACTCCAGTATGGGCCTGACGTACACGGTGTACAGAGTTTTGAACGATTCCTTACTGCATGTGTGTGTGTACTCACCTAATTGTGGTTGCAGGAGTCGAGTCATAGCTCATGGCCTTGCTTCTTCACTTGTCGCTACTAGGTCACTCCCTGCTTCGTGAGCTGTATCATACCTCTTCTTAAAACTATATATGGATCCTGCCTCCACCACCTCCCTGTCCAGACTATACCATTTCCTGACAAATCTGTGACTGAAGAAATACTTCCTAACATTCCTGTGACTCATCTCAGTCTTCAACTTCCAACTGTTACCCCTTTTGCTGAGTCCCATCTCTGGAACATCCTGTCTCTGTTATCTCAGTATTTTATATGTCGTTATCATGTCTCCCCTGACCCTCCTGTCCTCCAGTGTCGTCAGGTCGATTTCCCTCAACCTTTCTTCCTCTGACATTCCCTGTATGTGGCTGCTGGGGTCGATTCATAGTTCTTTGCTCCAAATATGTGTGTGCGTGCGCGCGTGTGCAATATTTCAAGTATAACTTATTAAAATATCTACGAGTTAGCAACATTTCAAGGATAACTAAGCAAAACATCGGCGTGTCAGCAACACTCTAGGAGTGACTAAAGCAAAACTCTAACACACCTGGGATGTGTTGCAACAGTGACTGTATTAAACACTACAGTTTGCTTGTTGCAGCTTGTTGCAGCTTGTTGAAGCTTGTTGCAGCTTGTTGCAGCTTGTTGAAGCTTGTTGCAGCTTGTTGCAGCTTGTTGCAGCTGCACTTGACGGCTGGGCACCTCAAACACTAACAATTATATTCACCAATAATTTCAGATGTTTACAAGCAGCTGCAACAGTCTGAGTTATAATAATAATAATAATAATAATAATAATAATAATAATAATAATAATAATAATAATAATAATTTTGATAACGAAGTATATATATACACCGTGATGTGTATGTCTCAGTGTATATACACTGATAGTTTACATTAATTATTATTTTAGGTATTAAATTATTCTTGAGTGGGTTGAACAAGTGACGTGCAGCCTTAATGACACTGGTGTAGTAGATAGGTTTTAAACCCCATCACTCGACCCATCAACTAAACATTAAAACACACAATTATTATTAAACAATATTGACTAACACGTCTAACATAGTATACCACTTTCTCTGACTTTGTTCTACGTTATATTACACACTAATATACATTATGTATGATAATATACATTATGTATGATAATATACATTATGTATGATAATATATATTATGTATGATAATATACATTATGTATAATATACATTATGTATGATAATATATATTATGTATGATAATATACATTATGTATAATATACATTATGTATGATAATATACATTATGTATGATAATATACATGTATGATAATATATATTATGTATGATAATATACATTATGTATGATAATATACATTATGTATGATATATATATTATGTATGATAATATATATTATGTATGATATACATTATGTATAATATACATTATGTATGATAATATACATTATGTATAATAATATACATTATGTATAATATACATTATGTATGATAATATATATTATGTATGATAATATATATTATGTATGATAATATATATTATGTATGATATACATTATGTATGATAATATACATTATGTATGATAATATACATTATGTATGATAATATATATTATGTATGATAATATACATTATGTATGATAATATATATTATGTATGATATACATTATGTATGATAATATATATTATGTATGATAATATACATTATGTATGATAATATACATTATGTATAATATACATTATGTATGATAATATACATTATGTATATATACAATTATGTATAATATACATTATGTATGATAATATACATTATGTATGATAATATACATGTATGATAATATATATTATGTATGATAATATACATTATGTATGATAATATACATTATGTATGATAATATATATATGTATGATAATAACATTATGTATGATAATATACATTATGTATGATAATATATATTATGTATGATAATATATATTATGTATGATAATATATATTATGTATGATATACATTATGTATGATAATATACATTATGTATGATAAATATACATTATGTATGATAATATATATATGTATGATAATATACATTATGTATGATAATATATATTATGTATGTATACATTATGTATGATAATATATATTATGTATGATAATATACATTATGTATGATAATATACATTATGTATAATATACATTATGTATGATAATTATATATTATGTATGATATATACACTATGTATGATAATATACATTATGTATAATATACATTATGTATGATAATATATATTATGCATGATAATATACATTTGTATGATAATATACATTATGATAATATACATTATGATAATATACATTATGTATGATAATATACATTATGTATGATAATATATATTATGTATGATAATATACATTATGTATGATAATATATATTATGTATGATAATATATATTATGTATGATATACATTATGTATGATAATATACATTATGTATGATAATATTCATTATGTATGATAATATATATTATGTATGATATACATTATGTATGATAATATACATTATGTATGATAATATACATTATGATAATATACATTATGTATGATAATATACATTATGATAATATACATTATGTATGATAATATACATTATGTATATATATTATGTATGATAATACATATTATGTATAATATACATTATGTATGATAATATACATTATGTATGATAATAAACATTATGTATGATAATATACATTATGTATGATAATATACATTATGTATAATATACATTATGTATGATAATATACATTATGTATGATAATATATATTATGTATGATAATATACATTATGTATGATAATATACATTATGATAATATACATTATGTATGATAATATATATTATGTATGATAATATACATTATGTATGATAATATACATTATGATAATATACATTATGATAATATACATTATGTATGATAATAATCATTATGTATAATATACATTATGTATGATAATATACATTATGTATGATAATATACATTATGTATGATAATATACATTATGTATGATAATATATATTATGTATGATAATATACATTATGTATGATAATATATATATGTATAATATACATTATGTATGATAATATACATTATGTATGATAATATACATTATGTATGATAATATATATTATGTATAATATACATTATGTATGATAATATACATTATGTATGATAATATACATTATGTATGATAATATATATTATGTATAATATACATTATGTATAATATATATTATGTATAATATACATTATGTATGATAATATACATTATGATAATATACATTATGTATGATAATATACATTATGTATGATAATATATATTATGTATGATAATATATATTATACATAATATACATTATGTATGATAATATACATTATGTATGATAATATACATTATGTATGATAATATACATTATGTATGATAATATACACTATGTACAATATACATTATGTATGATAATATACACTATGTACAATATACATTATGTATGATAATATACACTATGTACAATATACATTATGTATGATAATATACATTATGTACGATAATATACATTATGTATGATAATATACATTATGTATGATAATATACACTATGTACAATATACATTATGTATGATAATATACATTATGTATGATAATATACATTATAATACACACTATGTATGATAACTGCACTTATATGTTCGTGTGCCTCAAACTTTTCGATCATCGTAAACACAACTTGCAATAAATCAATAATGACTCTGCCGAACGAATTCAAACTTAGAGTGAGGATGTATTTAAGTGAGAGGAAAGTCGACTGTAAGTATAGGTTGTGTAGGAGCGATCTGGCCAGTTTTGTGCCCCTCACGGGAGGTTCCTTGACGCTGGTCAGGGGCTCTTGATCTAGGGAATTGGATCTGTGCTCCAGTTCCCTGAATTAAACCCGAATACCTTCCATCCCCCCCTACAGGTACTTATAACCCCTACGGGTTTAGCGCTCCCCCATGAGGTAAAGTGAGGTATTGGTTTTCGTTTGGTAACTAGAGAATACCTCTTCTGGTCGGGTTGAAACTTACAGTGCTGGTATATTTTGTTAATGGAGAGATTTAGTTCCAATTTCGTTAAACAAACTGGCATGGTAATGTCTGTGTGGTAACTGGAGAATGACTATCCTGATAGGATTCAAACTGGTGCATCATACCTTGTAAAAGTTAAGATTGACATGGTGTTGCATACGTTGCAATTTGGCACTTTTTATCCAACAAACTGTGATATCGGTTTGTGCAATTACTTGAGAATGTCTCTTTATATCGGCTTGAAACTTTCGATATATAGAAGCTCAGAGAAATGTTTAAATAATATTGTCCTGTATAGGTGCTAATCTGCTAAGTTTATGCTTAAAAATAACTTATCTCATATAATCTTCTGAAGCACTAAGGTATATATATATATATATATATATATATATATAATATATATATATATATATATAATATATATATATATATATATATATATATATATATATATATGTAGGTTGGTAAACAGCAACCACCAGGGAGGTACTACGGTCCTGCCAAGTGAGTGTAAAAAGAAAGCCTGTAATTGTTTTACATGATGGTAGGATTGCTGATGTCTTTTGTCTGTCTCATAAATATGCAAGATTACAGGTACGTTCTTGCTACTTCTACTTACACTTAGGTCACACTACACATACATGTACACATTTATTTATACACACTCATCTGAGTTTTCTTTGATTTTATCTTAATAGTTCTTGGTCTTATTACTTTTCCTTTTATATCCATGGGAAGTGAAATAAGAATCTTTCCTCCGTAAGCCATGCGTGTTGTAAAAGTCAACTAAATGCGGGAACAATGGGCTAGTAACCCCTTTTCCTGTAAAGATTACTAAAAAGAATAAGAAGAAGAAAATTGTCAAAGTGGGAAGTCTGAATGTGCGTGGATGTTGTGCAGATGATAAGAAAGAGATGATTGTGGATGTTTGAATGAGAAGAAGCTGGATGTCCTGGCTTTAAGTGAACAAAGCTGAAGGAGTGGGAGAGTTTCAGTGGAGAGGAATAAATGGGATTAGGTCAGGGGTTTCAAATAGAGTTAGAGCTAAAGAAGGAGTAGCAATAATGTTGAAGGATAAGCTATGGCAGGAAAAGAGGGACTATAAATGTATTAATTCAAGGATTATGTGAAGTAAAATAAAGATTGGATGTGAAAAGTGGGTTATAATAAGCGGTTCACTGGAGAAGAGAGAAGTGTAGAGGAGAGAGGAATTTTGGGAAATGTTGAGTGAATGCGTGGGGAGTTTAAATCAAGTGTGAGAGTAATGGGGTTTGGGGATTTAAGTAAAGGGGGTAAAATTTATGGGGGGAAAGTAGTAGGAAATTTTGGGGTGCCAGGGTAAAATGTAAATGGGGACCTTTTTAATTGAGTATGTGTAAAAAAAATTTTGGTAATAAGTAATACAATTTTATGAAAAAGAGGTAAAAAAATTTTAAAAAGGTATGTGAGACGTAATAAAAAGTAGTTTATTAGATTTTATTGGGGGATAAAAGGTTATGGTGGGCCCCAGGATTACATGTTTATAGAGGGGAAACTGATATTCGGACTTTATTTTTGTAGCTAAGTTGAGTAAGAGGAAAAGATGGGAAAGGGGAAGGTGGCAACAAAAGAAAGGGGAGGTAAAAGTGTTTTTAAACTGGGGAGGAGGAATTCGGGCGAGATAAAAGGAAATTTTGGCAGAAAGGGGGATAGGGAAAAGATGATAATGGGGGGGTTGAAGGGGTTGGAATAGTTTTTAAAAATCAGTATTAGAAGGGGGGAGAATTTTTGTGGTTATAGGAGGGGGGTGCAGGGGAAAGGGAGTGATTGGGGAATGATGAAGAAAGGGGGTGATAAAAGAGAAAAAGGTAGTTAGAGAGTTTTTAAAAAGCAAAGTGTTAAAGAAGAGCAAAAATATATGGAGAGTAAAAAAAAGGGTAAAGGGTGTGAGAGAGTGCAAAAGGAGAGCAATGATAGAGTGGGAGGGGCACTGTCAAAAAATTTTTAAATGAAAAAAAGAAAAAATTTTGGAGTGGTTAAACAAGTTAAGAAACCCAAAGGGAAAGTATGGATTTTTCAGTTAAAAACAATAGGGGAGTTAGTAGAGGGGGAGTGGAGGTATTAGGTGAGGCAGAATTTTTTTGGGGAAATTTTTAAATGTTAAGGAAAAAACAGAGGCAAAATTTCGCCTGGTCGGGAGGTTACCACTTTTTGGATGAAGAAAGCAGAAAGTAAGTGTGGGGGGGGTAGTGGGCATTAGTAAAATGAAAAGGGGGGAAAGCAGCTGGTCTGAGGGGTCTGCAGAAATGTTAAAAGCAGGGGGGGATATAGGTTGGAGTGGTTGGTACTTTTTTTTAAAAGATAAGAGGGGAAGGTACCTAGGGATTGGCGGAGAGGATAGTCCTTTATAAAAGGGAAAGGGGACAAAAGAGACTGTAAAAATATAGAAAAGCTTACTGATATACCCGGAAAAGTGTACGGTAGGGTTATAATTGAAAGAATTTGAGGGAAAACGAATGGGATTGCGGATGGCAAAGGGGGTTTCAGAGTGGGTAGGGGATGTGTAGATCAAGTGTTTACTTGAAGCATATATGTGAACGTATTTTAGATAAAAGGGAGGAATTTTTTTTTGCATTTATGGATTAGAAAAGGCATTGATGAGTGGATAGAGGGCAAAGTGGCAGATGTTGCAAGTTTTTGGAATAGGTGGTAAGTTTTTAAATGCTGTAAAGGTTTTTGAAGATAGTGAGGCTAGGTTAGGGGGGTTTTAGAAGAGAGGGAGGGCTATTTCCCGGTTAAAAAATAGGTTTAGACGGGGTGTGTAAATTTACCCTGGTGTTTTAATTTTTTATGATGGGGTTGTTAAGGAAGTAAATGCTAGGGTGTTTGGGAGAGGGGTGGGATTAAATTAGGGGGAACAAAACAAAATGGGGAAAGACCAGTTATTTTTGCTTTATGATTTTTGTGCTTTTGGGAGATTTAAAGAAAAATTGCAAAGGTTATGGTGGGTTGGGAATGTGTGTAAAGGAGAAAGTTTAAAGTGAACATAGAAAAAGTAAGGGGATGAGGGTGTAAAAAATTTAGTAAAAAAAAAATTGGATATCAATTGGGGAGGAGGGTATGGAAAAAGTGAATGTTTTTAGAAATTGGGAGTTTAGTTCGGGGATGGATTTTTTGAAGGGAGGTTAATCATAGAATTGAAAAGAAGGGGAAAAAAAAGGGGAGTGGTTTCTTTTAGGTATAGTGGAGTCAAAAAACGTTTTCTATGGAGGCAAAGAAAGGGGAAGTATGAAATTAAATAGTACCAACACTTTTAGGGTGTGAAGCTTGGGTGGTAAATGCCAGCGAGGAGACGGTTGGGCAGGGAGAT
>NW_026502339.1:0-12146 GCF_026875155.1 Cherax quadricarinatus
AAAAACGCCTCCCTTTCTTCGTCGATTTTTAAAAATTTCCCTCAAAATATTCTCGCCATCTACCCAATACCCCATTCCCCATCTACTAACCCCCCCTACCTTTTTTTAACGACAAATCCTTCTTCCCTGGCTTTTTAACTTGTTTAACTCACCCCAAAATTTTTTCTTATTTTCTTTAACTGAATTCCATTAATTCTTAGGGGAAAAAAATTATTTTCATTTTTCCATTTTGGTTTTAGCGACTTTCGGAACAGATTACGGCCAAAAACCCGGGGGCCCACGAAAACCATTTCTACACCCTATGCTGCACTTTCTAAAAGATTGAGGGGACTAAACCCACATCGACCCGGGAGGACTGATTCCCTCAAACTCCTTTCCTTACATCTTCTCTTTGTACTGGACGATAAGCCCGTGGGGCAAAACGTTTCTTCAATAAGAAAAAACGCTCCCCAAAACAATAAACCTTAATAATTCTTTTACTCCGTCAAGTCCCACTAAAACCAGCCTCACTCCCTCATGTATTTACCCAACCTAAATTTGAATACCCAAGGGTTTTAGCTTCGATAGGACCTTGGGGTACTTTAAAAAGAGATGGACAAATAAGATGGGGGGGCGGGGTATGATTGGTTTTGTGGGTACATAAAAACAAAAGGAGGAAACTGAAAGGGCTTTTTGGGCCCATACTAGGCAGGCCCTTCACAAACCCAACCCCTAACATAATAAAACACCCATGCAATAAGTGTTACAATTCTTTTTTTATCATTTTGCCCCGTTGCAATGGAATTACGGGATTGACATCAAAGAAATGCGAACTTTGACAAGAGCACCTTTGTGCTTTCCCTTGAGTGATGGTAAAATTGATAACTGTGATAGATAATAATCAAGAGTTGATATTTGTCAATTGAAGTATTTTTTCATGCCTCTTGAGAGCAGGAATTCTGCGGGGAAAGGATTAATGCCATTTCAATTAAATTTAAAAAGAGAAAAATGACTCAGCAATAACAAATCGGGATCAACAAGGTCACGGAAAAATTAAATTCATAAACAAGGTTCCACTGATACGTACTAGTGTTTTAAAATTAATAATAACAAAACGCCCACATAATTTGGATCAATAAATTGCAAATAGAAAAATTGCTGGTGCATTTATGCCGCTTTACCCCAAAAAGGATAATTTTTCGCTAACTTCAACACACCCAAAAAATTTTAAGTTATTTTCAGATTTCCACAAATTTTTGTTTATTTAGTTCAAAAAATGCACTTTTTTCATTTTATAGATTTTTTTTAAAGCTTTCCACTCACACACACAGGATTTTTTTTTTTTTGGGGGGGGGAAGGGGGGGGAATGACCCAGTTTTATATGTTAATAAGCAATTACTAATAAATGAAAGTCATGGGTAACTGCTGGGTGTGGGGTTTTTTTAAAAACCCCCTTTTTAACCTTTGGGTCCCGGCCCTCTCCGAAAACGTTCTCAGGGTCGGCCAATTTAAAAAAAAAAAAAAAAAATTTTCTTTATGAAAAAAGAGAACTTTTCCCCCCTGCCCAAAAGTTTGAAAATTTGATAGAAAACTTACGGAAAATTTTGCTCTCGAAAGTTAGCGGTCCGCGTGTTTACGGATCGGGGGATTTTTCCCACTTTGAGCCCCCTTTTCGGCCAATTTCACTGTACTAGTCGACAAAAACATGAATATTTCGCTAGAACTCCATTTTTTCTATCGAATGGGTGCAAGAAACCACCCATTTATGAAATTCAACTATCCAGTACAGTGGTCAGAATTTAGCAATTTTGCCAATTTCACACAAATTCAAAAGATGCCAATTTCGGAATAGGGTCCAGAATAAACAAGAAAGACATTCCTGGCACTAAAATGACATTTCCTCTAGTCATTAGTCACGTCTCAAGGCCCCTCTTATATTCTTTTGCTTTCCACTTTGAATTTTTATTCTCACAAAAAATATATAAGATTTACTGTTATGCAGACTACTGCATTAGTGTAAAAAATGGTATAAATTTATTGGTGCACTTGTGAAAGAATATTAGACTCACCAGTTGACGTGTATTTGCACGCTTGGCATGATTTGCTTACTTTTGAAGTTTGGTAAAAATCGAACATTTCTGCTACTTTGAGCTCAATTCAAGGCACCTTTCATTGTAAACCAGTCAAAATCATCTCAATTTCAGTAATATGTCTTCCATTCTATAAAATGAGACCAAGAAAACTAGAATACAACAATAAATACTATACGAAAATACACTGCAAAGTCGCTGATTTATTAAAAAAAAATGGAAAAAGTTTTTTTTTTCTCATTATGCACCGTGTGCTGCAGGATTTTTTTTAGACTGTGCACACTGGACCAACATAGACCCATTCTTTCATATGAAGCCAACCCAAGCTTTCACCCCTCCCCACTAGATATGCGGTCGCTTAGAATTTATTGATACTCCGAATCAAAAACCCCTACGCGTAAGACGTACTAGTACGACGACAAACCCTCAAAGGGTTAATAATCACCCTGCCAATGCTGCTGTAATGAGGTATTCTTATACAAAGAGTCGGCTGAGAGTCTGAACATAATTCAGAAAATTTTTACTAACTTTTGTAAAGCATTTGAATTATGACAACAACAGAGGTTAATAAAATTAATTTTCCCCAATTATTTTTTCTCTTACCTCTAACTTTACCTCCAGCCCACTACAATCAGGTCAATAAGTTAAAGTTCTACAGACCCATCACCAGAAAATACACTTTTCATTGAGCTTCTTGGTTGCAAGCATCCAAAATTGGCAGGTAGGGCATTTATGCTTAAATTTGCATAGCATAGTAGGGAAGAGCAAAAGATTATTTCCTTGTTATCTGCATCTTCCATGTAGTTTCATTGTACCTATGTGCATATTTATAGCACTAATGGTGGCCCGGTGGCCTGGTGCTAAACTCCTCGCTTCACGCACAAGGGCTGATTTCGATTCCCTTCCTGGCAGGTGGAAAAACATTTTCGACGCGTATCCGAAAATGGAAAGAAAACCAGCCAGCGCTCGGAAGAGGTAAGGTGAAACCTCCGCCACTCCTTGCGGCCGAATATGAACACAACGGGTTTAGAATTTAGGTTTTATGCCACTGAAGTACTAGTTTATTGTGCAAACCCCATATCCATCCTGTGGAGGGGAGCCCAAGAGCATAATGGATACACAAAAAGCCTAGGAACAGGCCCCAAAAAGGGTGTTACAAGGAGAACATCTAGATTTTATATAGCACAGTTCACCTTATCTGTGACAAGTAAATTTAGGGAAATTTCTTTAATATATCTTGATATCTTTAATTTTATTAATAATATATCTTAACATGTCACAGGGAATATACCACAAAGCTTTTAGCATTTTCAGGAAATACAGTTAAATCCTGTTCCCTTCTCAACCGGCCACACCTGCTGAAGCAATCTTCCGATTATTTACAAAAGGAAATAAAAGAAATTAAGATTGGAAACGCCGATTCTCCCTGTCCTGATATGTAAGTGGCAAGTGGTTCCCTTCGAACAGATAACACCAGAGGCCTAATGCAAGCTGCTAGTGGCACATGATGGAACTAACAGTCAATACCATGTTCGCTATTCAACCTCGTTATCTGCTCTCTTGCTAAATTAGTAATTACACAAACGTGCGATAACTTTGAGATAGGCTCCGTAAAAACTGGATAATACTGCCCTTCAGTGAGAAAGTTGTCGTAGCCATAATTTTTAATCAAATGACGAGGTTTTTCCTGCAGGTAACCACGTGTGCGCACGCTAAATTTTCAGATACAAGAGGATCTGTCGTAAAACTTGGATGTGCGCTAAGATACCATATTACATGAAAGTACATTGTATGTGAATAAGACACGTTATGTGCTTAAGGACTTATGAAGAAGTTTCGTCCTGCAGTAACTATCAATTCCCTGGAATTGATCAAGTCCCTGGTTTGACGAAATGTCTTCTCAGTAAATGTTTATAAATATGCATAGCGTGTGTTTCACATACTTGTCGGTATATTTTAACCATTGAGGTTCATGGCCATATAGAAGTTACATAAGCGTACATGAGAGAACACGAGTTGTCATGAGGTATAGGTAAGTACTATGACCGTAGCAAGTAGTACACCATGATCGCATGAGATTATTCGGGTGTTTAATGTGGTACATGGGTGTCCATGGCAGGTACTTAAGCCTTAATTAGGATTAACGTTATTAAAATAGACAAGTCTTATCCATACAGCAAGATTACTTTGATTATTATATCAAACCCATACACGGGCGGGAATAGACCCTGTGCGGTCAGAGAGTCTTCTAAACTCCAGACCGTCCGTTAGGCCAATGGACCAGCTAGCCACAATAAGATTCGCCCAACTAGGAATAATTCTACACATAGGGAGGTTAGCATAGGCACCACTGTGACCACAAATCAAGTTTACAGACGAATCGCCAGTAGCGTGGCCGTTAACGAACGCTAGCTCAAGTCCCCTCAATGCCGTCAACGGCATGAGGGATGGTCTGGAGTTTTTGAGACTCTGGACCGCGGTCACATTCCGCCCGTGGTATGGTTTGTGTTTGCAATCGTGTCATTACGATTTCGTGAGTGTACATACTAACTTTTTAACGGATAGATGCAGTATGTAAACAGAGGTCGTGGGTTATACAGTGGAACCCCCGCATACTGGTCGGCATCACATAACCTTCAATCCGCATACAGCCTCTTTTATCGCAAAAATTTTGCCTCACATACTGCTTCAAAAACCCGCCTCAACACACCGCTGTTTGTTTCCGAGACGCGTCCCAATGTGCGCCCTTAGCCAGCCCACATGGTGCCGCCGGTGGCATTGTTTACCAGCCAGCCTCCGCAGTAACATCCAAGCATACAATCGGAACATTTTCGTATTATTACAGTGTTTTTGGCGAATTTTAATCGGACAATACGTTGACCATGGGCCCCATGACAAGCTTTCCTAGTGCCAACCCTACAGCAATAAGGGTGAGAATTACTATAGAGAAATGCAGAAAGAGATCATTACATACGTATGAAAGTGGAGTGCTGTCCGCCGACCTTGCCAGGTTGTACAAGAAACCCAAATCCAACCATCGCTACTATTGTGGGCAACAAGAAAGGCCATCAAGGAAGCCTGTTCCTAGCCAAAGGTTTAAACCGTGGTTTTCGAAACAGAGAACGCAAGTGAATGGAAGATGTTGAGAGACTCTTAATGGTGGGGAAAAATGAAAAAACGCTAGCAGGAGAAAAGCGTCTCCTCAAGCGATCATAAGCGAAAAGGCCTAGTATTTTGCAATGAGGATTTATTAAAAAATGGCTGCATCTAGTGATGATGTGAGTGAAATTAAGGCCAGCAAAGGTTGGTTTGAGAGATTTAAAAGCGTAGTGGCATACATAGTGTAATAAGCATGGTGAGGCTGGCCAGATCGGACCACAAAGGGCAGCTGAAAAATATATGTGCAGGAATTCAAGGACAGTACATGACAGTGACGGACTGAAAACCTGAACAATGATTAATTGTGAGAAACAGGCCTGTTTTTGGAAGAAATGCCAAGCAGGACCTACATTACTCAGGAGGAAAAGGCACTCCCCAGGACAATAAGTCTATGAAAGAACAGGCTTACATTTGTTGATGTGTTTTCCAATGCTAGTGGTGATTGCAAAGTGAAGCCGTTTATTTGGTGGTATCCAACTCTGAACTCCCAGACCGTTCAGGGCAAAAGAATGTCCTCAAAGGAGAATTTGTGTGGCTGTAGGAGGGCAAACAGTAAGGCATGGTTTCACTAGGGACTTTTTTCTATGACGGTTACACCATTCATTTGCCCCCAATTTGAAAGATTACCTACTGAAAAACATTTAGAACTAAATGCCTCCTGGGTTTTAGACAATGCCCCTGGTCATCCTACAGACTGGCAGACGACTTTTTGGGGACATGAAATTCATTAAAGGGTGAAATGTTTTGCCTCCTAATACCATTCCCTCTCCTGCGAGCCCATGGAACAGCAGGTTATTGCAAACTTCAAAAACCTGTACACAAAAACTCATGTTTGAATGGTGCGTTTAAGTGAACCTGCAGAAACTCACTGACTCTAAGAGAGGTTAAAAGGAGAGAAGCACATCAATATCCTCAATTGGTGTAAACCTTATAGGTAAGGCTGGGAAGGGAGTGACTAAGAAGACCTTGAACTCTGTTTGGAAGAAACTGTGGCCAACTGTGTAGACAAAAGTGGATTTTTTGAAGGGTTTTGAGGCTAACCCTGAACGGATTCGCCATTGAGGAATCCCATTGTGGGCCTAGGGAAAGTCCTTGGGGTTGGGGTTAGTGGGCTATGTGAAAGAGTTAGGTGGAGGAGGGACAATGAAGAACTAACCACAAGATGAGCTGATAGATCAACTTCAACCAGCAAGAGGCCAACACCTGAGAAACTGGTTCGAAGGAGGGGAGAGAGAAATTGAAGAAATTGACCTACTACCGAAGATTATGAAATCTGTGCAAGTGGCTTGAAGTCACACCTTCATGGATGGAACACCACACCCTCACACAGCTATTGCAAGCCGTGCTGGTGAATTATACACCTGTCAATTTGTGAAACACTTAGGGAAGCATACAACGAAAGAATCCCAGTGACTCTGAAGCTGGTCCTAGTGGCATAAAAGAAAAGGGAAGTCACCCCCACCCCCAGAAAAGGACTCGACACCTCAATCTTAATGAAAGGGGGATCCCTTTCTTTCTAAACACTAACACTCTCTCTCTTCTCCACTACTCTCCCCCTACTCCCCCCATCAATTCCTCAGACCAGATCTTCAATAAAGTAAGTGTCCCATGTAATGTGCAATAGCCTTTTTTCAGTTTGTGTGTATTAAAATTGAAACAATTCATGTGTAAAAATTTTTTTTTTTTCATACTTTTAGGGTGTCTTGCAACGGATTAACTTGATTTCCATATTAACTTAATGGGGAAAATCGGATTCGCCTAAACCGATCCCACCCATTTCGCATAACAATGAGCCCCTCTTGAACCGGATTAAAGTCCGCTAGCGGGGTCCCACTGTATCATGGTACCAGATATAAGAGAACCACCCCCACCTACGTTCAAGGCAAGGAGAAATCCCTGCCTAACATAAACCTCACCTCACTTACGCATTCGGTCCCTAATAGCAGTATTGGAGTTTGGCATAATTAGAATATACAAATCCCCATCCCCTTCACTTTCCTCACCCACCGTAAAACAACTCCTGAAAAAATAAAAAAGAGATGAAGAAAAAGTGTGTTATTAATGTTGCTTTAATGGAGACATTTAAATTTTTAAGGATGAGGAGGAATTCTAATGTTGATTTAAAATACTATACAAGACCTGCTTGCTAGAACCACGGTGAATGTCAAGAGGGGTATAAACCTTGGTAACAGATACCGATGTTACAGAGTTAACTGTATAAAAATTAAATATATAAAATAACGATCCATATATAATGGCGATTTTCCGGTGTAAGTATACGGCAAGTGGACATGTATTATTCCCTGTAAGCGAACGGTGATTTATCCGTCATCAGGCAGTGCCAGGAACAGGAGCAAGATGAGAGGTGCTTAGTATCAGTACTCAGACTGGAGGTCACGGGTGAAAGTCCTCATGTACGGGCGGATCAAAAGTTTGAGTAGATAATTTGTTTAAGTTTCTTAGAGTACATTATTAGGTGTTTGTGTTTAAAGGTTTCTCATGTTAATATGAGAAGCCCTATAGGTATGCAGGGGCCTGTGTTTTGGAGACATTATATTAACGTTTCCACTTTAGATTAAGTAGCCTTGCAGAAATGGGGGGGGGGTCAAGGAGCCTCCCTGTTCATAAATGTTCAATTTATTTTAACTTCATTGGTAGCTAGTGGCTAGTTGAGTTTTTTTGTGAACCTGAGTGTGTGGATTTTGAGTAGATTGAATTATTATTAGTATTATATAATTATTGTATAGGTTGAGTTTTTTTGTCCATATAACAAGTAATTATTTACACTCATGCCTTAATTTGTAATGAATACACAAGCTGGCCTCAAGGTTCGCTGTGTGTTTTCAAAGTAATTTTTATAACCCCTGGACAGCAGTGGGAGCAGCCTTTCGGAGCCAGAAACATTTATTTAAGTTACGACACAAAGTAGTAAACCGACCAAACTAATTTTAATAAAGACGCGTGGGCTAAACACTAGGATATAACCAGAAAAGGTATTTCGGTCCGGGATCTTGAGCACTTCCTAACATACAGTGGTTTATAAAGACAGTACATAAAGGCCGGAGAAATCGGTGTGTGCCTTTTTAACCTCTCTGTATTTTAGACATGATCAATGCCACAAGGGCAGAAACTTTTCTGAGAAAATATGTTCTAGTATGTCCTCACGTGTCTTTTAAACCGAGTGGTTGAGGTACCCGCACCAGCGATATTGTCACGGTACGAGGAAACACAAACAGTATAATCAAAGAAACCTAAAATACCACCCTCTTATATTTAAAAAACGCAGCCTAACCTAAACCTAGCCTAGCCTAGCCTAGCCTAGCCCTAACCTAACCTAACTAACCTAACTCCGAGTTATCTAACCTAACAATCAAACCCTTATACAACCAAACATACCTAGATAAACCTACCCAAATCCAACGGCCTCCAACCTATGGGCAAGACAATTGGTGTTCTGCCCCTCTAATTTCAGAGCAATCCGAATAGTAGTACGACCTAAGTACTAATTCTTGGAAAGGCCTGGAAGGAGACAAATGTAAGACAGTCTTCTCAACACGTAGATAGCAAAGTAGAGCGATTATGATCCCGTATTACAGGCACAACGTGGAGGGGGGAGAGAGACTCATGTGTGTTTATCTAAACGTTTAACCACGCCTCTGAAGGGAGAGAAAATAAATACATAAAAAAAAAAAGTAAATTTAAACCTATTAACTCAACAAATTAAAATAGCACGATTTTAATGTACATATGAGTCCATCCTTAGTAATGAAACCGGATAGCCCCATTACTATTTACTACTAGGTGACTTGAGCACAGGTGTAAGTTAGACTTGTCCCCTACAAGCAGATTTTCGACATAAAACTTAACCCTTTGGCCTACTGTATGCAGGCCAGGGGTGGTGGTCAATCAACCTCAGGCCTGCTGACCCAAGTCGGGGAGGCTGCACTATGAAGAAAGTTTTGAGCCTGGAGAGAGTCCATAACCACTCAGAACACTGGGAATTTAGATACCGTACTTTCTGGTAAATAAGATGGATAAATCAAATGAGACATACAAGACGATGTTCTTCTTAGGCAGCTTGTGACGTAACGTTAGTAAACAACTGGCTAAAGAGGTAACTCACAAAGCCCTACCCTTGACCCTGCGTAGGGTGATTTACCCCCAAGACTTTTTGTGGGGAGGGGGTAGAGGACAAAGCGTCCTTATATACCCGGAACATATGGTGCCTGTTATGCAACTCCTACAGTAGCTAACCGCTGCCACTACTGATAATAGGACCACTTACCTGGAGAATGGTAGTAGTATAGAAAGCAAGGAACCCAGGAGAACAAGGAGAAAGTAGTCGAAGAGCACGAATGAATATACACAGTAAGGAGGGATGTCCAACTACAATACGAAAAAGCCAATCCCCTGAAAGTATGACCCGAAGCTGGTCTGTACAGTGGCCATCAGGGAAAAAAAACAAAGACCAATCGGCTAAGGAAGAAGGGAGGGGAGTTTACAAGAAAACAGCCTTGAAGCTTGTGAGAGCTCCAACATGAGATTGCAAGAAGTAATTCACAGAGGAGACAGAAAGGACAGAAAGACGAGAGGTGAGATACACTAACCAAGTGCTGGACCACAATACATACAACCGAGGAGTGGTGAAGAAGGCGCTATGGTGCGAACCAGATAATCTCAAAGGCGATGGGGCCTGACATCTCTCCATGGGACCCCGAGAGGGAGCAGAGGCTCTCTGTGGACCAATAACAACAGTCTTTTCAGGAACATATATTAAGACAGGGCGACCTAACCTAGGAATGGCAGACAAAAAATGTAGTACCCCAGTTTTTTTAAAAAAAAAAGGGAACAAACGTAAGAATTAAACACAGACCATTATGCAAAGTCGTGGAGTAGATATCTGAAGAGTGGTGGAGTACCTAGAAAGAATGAGCTTATAAATGACAACCAGCATGGACTTAGAGACGGAAATTCCTGTGTCTCAAACCTACAAGATTCCTAAAACAAGGCGACACCCCCTCAAGGAAGGTTTCCCTTGATGTTGGTGAGGGGCTCTTGATTCAGGGAATTGGATCCTGTGCTCCCAGTCCCCGAATTAAGCCTGAATGCCTCCACATATCCCCATCCCCCCCCCCCAGGCGCTGTATAATCTCCCGGGTTTAAGCGCTTCCTCCCCCCTTGATTATTATAATAACTATATAAAAATTTTATTTTTATTTATTTTATTTATAATTTGAGCACACTTACAGAGGTACAAAAAAAAAAAAATACAGATAAGAGCAGCATGCCAAAGCCACTTATACTATGCATAGCATTACGGGCTGGCTTAAAATTAACTTAAGATTAACTAAGCAATGATGAAATCAGTGAAAAACATTAATGTAAACTGACTACTATAAAGCACAAGTGAGTATTACAAAGACAGGTCATTGTTATAAATTCAATAATATGACAAGGCGACAGCAATAAGACATGAGAGAGGGGTGGGTATATTGCATTTTCTTGGACTGTAAGAAGGCTTTTGACACAGTTCCACACAAGAGACTTGTGCAAAAGATGGAGGACTAGGAAGGTATAACAAGGAAGGCGCTACACAAATAACCCGCACATAAAAGAGAGAAGCTTACGACGACGTTTCGGTCCGACTTGGACCATTGACAAAGTCACACTAACAGAGGTGGAGCAGGACGGCTATATATAGGCAGGAAGAGGTGGAGGTGGTGGTGGTGGTAGTAGTAGTAGTAGTAGTAGTAGTAGTAGTAGTAGTAGTAGTAGTAGTAGTAGTAGTAGTAGTAGTAGAGTAGAAGTCAGAAGTAGTAGCAGCAGCAGCAGCAGCAGCAAAAAGCAGCAACACGCAGCAAACAGCAGCAAGAAGCAGCAGCAGCAGCAAAGCAGCAGCAGCAGCAGCAAGCAGCAGCCAGCAGCAGCAAGCAAGCAGCAGCACAGCAGCAGCAGCAGCAGCAGCAGCAGCAGCAGCAGCAGCAGCAGCAGGCAGCAGCAGCAGCAGCAGCAAGCAGCAGCAGCAGCAAGCAGCAGCAGCAGCGCAGCAGCAGCAGCAGCAGCAGCGCAGCAGCAGCAGCAGCAGCAGCAGCAGCAGCAGCAGCAGCAGCAGCAGCAGCAGCAGCAGCAGCAGCAGCAGCAGCAGCAGCAGCAGCAGCAGCGCAGCAGCAGCAGCAGCAGCAGCAGCAGCAGCAGCAGCAGCAGCAGCAGCAGCAGCACAAGAATTGTATATAATACCGACAGGATGAAATTAAGACACATGCACAACACCCGGGCATCCCCATCGTAGACGTTTCGCCATCCAGCCAGCCACTGGATGGTGAAACATCCACAACAAAGATAACCAGACGCCACACATGTGTCTCAATTTCATCAGTAGTTATAGTAGAAGAAGAAGAGGTAGTAGTAGTGGTAGGGGTAGAAGTGGGAAATAAGGAAGACGAGCCAATCAAATACAAAGGAAGGGGAGCACTGCAAGAGAGCTAGATACCCACAGAGGGAGAGCAAGCGCACAGAGGTGCGTGAAAGGGGAAGTGGTGAAATAAAATAAATGAAGAAGGAACAGAAACACGAGACAGGAGAGAGAAAGACAACCCAGAGGAGAAAAGGAGAGAGGAAAGGGGAAGAGGAAGAAGAAAAAGAAGAAGAAGAAAAAGAAAAAATGAGGATTCAGGTTAAGTCACGGGTGTTCAGGAAGGCGCTGCAATCTATCAGAGAATACCTGATGAGAAGGTAGCAGCGAGCCATGGTACGTGATGAGGTGTTAGAATGGGTGCCTGTGATGCACGGAATTCCACAGGAGTCAGTTCTAAGACCGGTGCTGTTTCTGGTATATGTGAACGATATGACGGCAGGAATAGAATCAATAGTGTCCATGTTTGCAGACGATGTGAAATTAATGAGGAGAATTCAGTAGGA
>NW_026502342.1:0-13519 GCF_026875155.1 Cherax quadricarinatus
GCTGGGTTACAAGTATCTTGTCAGGTAAAATCAACCACCACCAAAGATGTATACCAAACGAAATGTAAACTTTGCCAGATGGATTATTGGTCACACATTGCGTTATTATTACTGGGAGAGTGAATAAAATTAATAATTAGAAACCATCACTCAGAAGTGTTTCAAGAAATGGCTAGTATTTTATCCACAGTGGTATATTAACAGACCATTCTGGAAAATACACCCTGACTTTGCTACTGTAAATAAAGCATTACCACATATGTGCATGTGTGTGTGTGTGTGTGTGTGTGTGTGTGTGTGTGTGTGTGTGTTGTGTGTGAGTGTGTGTGTGTGTGTTGTGTGTGGTTTGTGTGGGTATGTGCGTGAGTGTGTGAGTGTGTGTGTGTGTGTGTGTGTGTGTGAGTGTGTGTGGTGTGTGTGTGTTGGTGGTGTGTGTATTGAGTATGAGTGTGTGTGTGTGTTGAGTGTGTGTGTGTGTATGAGTGTGTGTGGTGTGTGTGTGTATGAGTGTGTTGTGCTGTGTGTAAAGTTTGTGTGTGTGTGTGTATGTGTTGTGTGTGTGTGTTTTGTGGTGTTGTGGTGTTTGGTGTATTATTGGTGTGTGTAATGAATTTGTATGTTTGTGTGTGTTGTGTGTGTGGAGAGAGAGAGGAGACTCAGTCATATCCAACATTTGCAACCAATAACATCACTACAGGTTAGGACGACCCGGGTGTGGAAGTGTGAATTGCTCATTACGTCTAAAAATTTGTTTCATGATTGCAGCCATGTATAAACGTAAGTAACCATTTTACAGTATTCATTACCTTTTACACTTGAGAGTTCATTACCTTTGTAACTTGTGAGGATCATATACCGTTGTCCCTAGTTCAGCCATCAAATACTTGGAGCCCTGTCCCAGGACCCAATTGTACCTCAGTAATCTGGTAAATACCTTTTGTAAATTGTCATGATTGTGACAACCTACCTGGAGTTCATTCCCTTTTGTAAATTGTGATTCATTACCTTTGTAAATTGTGAATTCATACCTCTGTAACTTTGCTCAGCTATCAAAACTTTGAGGCCCAGTCCCCTGGACTCCAATTATGTCCACCTCTGTAAACATTTGACTACCGCTCACAGGATGGGTATGGGGTGCATAATAAACATATTAAACTAACTGTTGTCAGACAACTCATAATGAAGTACCAGGTAACAACACCTGCAATACAACATGGTCGTCGAATTTCCTCAGGATATACCCAAGGTTTGAGGAGAGAATGTGATCATTCATAATACACTTCCTTTAACTAGAAGAAAATTTGGCTTCAGAAGAGATGCTTTGTCTGTCACAAAACAAAACGACGGCAACACAGGACCGCAAAGACACTCGTTTTATGTGTGAAAGGAATGTAAGGTGCCTCTGTGCATGTGATAAGATAAGATAATAGATTTTAAAGATAAGATAAGATTTCGTTCGGATTTTTAAAACCCCACCCGCGCCCCCCGAGGCTAGCCACCCCAGATAACCCAAGATAGTCAGTGCGTCATCGAGGACGTCTAACTTATTTCCAATTGGGGGTCCTAATAATCTTTCCCCCAGGATGCGACCACACCAGTCGAACTAACAACACCCAGGTACCTAGTTTGCTGCTAGGTGTATACGGGTGACAACAGTGTAAGGAAACGTGTCGAAATGTTTCCACCCGCCGGGAATCGAACCCGGGCCCCTCCGTGTGGTGAAGCGGGAGCTTAGCCACCAGGCCACCTGGCGGCCACCGGGCCTTGTTTCAGCAGGAGTTTCCAAAAGCTCGCAGCAGTTCTAAAACCATTCCAGTGATTTGTAAATATGAGTTAAATATAATTGATAGAACATTAGTATTATACAATATTTGTGCATGTTAATTGAATAAACAACAGTGTAAACAATAATATGATAATAACTTTGTAGTGCAGTTTATTGGTCAATACGTGAGTTTATATATATAAGATTATATCAGTATTGGTCTCTCAAGGCCCCAAATGTTAGTAGGAATAGAAAAAAAAATGGAAAAGAAAAGAAAAAACATACTAAAAACCCACAAAATAATTTAATACGCATATGTGGAATTCGTCGATGTTTGCCACCTAGCCACAATCATTTTTTTATAAACTTCTATGGCACTAGTATCTCGGTAAAGATACTGATCAGGATTTCTTATTTTTTTTTTGTTTTATCGCCTTCACAAAAATATGCTCTTTAATCTGTAAGAAAAAAATAATTTTTTTTTTCAAAATTTCTTGGACACTGGAGCATCACTTCAGATTTTGGCCTTGGACCCTGAAAGGTTTAAAAACTTGTAGTGTAAAGTCACCCTTCTGGCAAGACAGTGATGGAGTAGAATGTGGTGAAAGTGTTTCTTTTTCGGCCCCCTGCCTTGGTGGGAATTCGTCCAGTTGCATGATAATAAAAAATAAAAAAGTTATTCAAGTCAGCTTGGTCACCGTCCTTTATGGATGCCTGGTGACCCTCGCTATTTTGAGGATTGTTGGGAAGGTAGATGATTCAATGGATTTGTTCAAGAGCGTTGGCAATTTAATTGGTGACAATACTTAGAAGCTTTTTGTACATAAAAGCAGGCAAGTTGTTTATGTCTCCTCCTGCCTTGTTTTTCAGGGTGTTTATGATGAGCCATAATTTCAGTGGGTTGGTTGGAGCTAGGAATAGCATATTTGGGTAGGTTTCCTATGGAGGTAGTCTGATGGACGGGCAATTTGTGCTTGGTATTTTGTTTCTAGATATTTCCTATGTGGAGAAGAAACATTAAGTCTTGTTTGCTGTTTCAGTTGGAGAGTGAGTAGGATTCATTCTATTTTGTTAGTTTTTGATTCCTTTGTTTTTGGATAACTTTTTTAGTTCCAAGAATTTTCAGAAAGAGTTTCCAGGTTTGTTTTTCATATCACCTTTGATGATATGTAATCTATTTTCCATAATACAATTTTTTTGACCTTCTTATCAAGCTGGTAAGTGCTGACAGAGTTAATTTCATCGACTGTTCTCTAGTTATTTGACCCATTTTATACTGTTTTTTCTTTTTTCATATATCTGCTTTGTGTTAATGGATTTGAGGATGCGTTGGTGTTGAGCCAAGGGATTATTCAGTCTCTCTTTGCTTTTGATCTGTTTAGTTTTTCTGGGCATGTCCCTGTTGTAGAGCATGGGGAACTTTTTTTAGAAAATAAATTTATACCATCATTCAATCAGTATAAGGTTTTCAAGCTCATTTTGCCAATCGATGTTTATTCAAACTTGCTCATAAAAGTTGTTAACCCTTTGACGTCGCAGAGGGCCCCTTTCTGAACCTGGCATTCTAAAGTCGCAAAATATCTTCGAAAAAAAAAATTATTTTTTCTTAGGAAAAATGTTAAGATTATTTTTCCCTGGAGTGTTTTAGTCAAAAAAAAAAATTTTGCCATCAGTACTTCCGAGATATAGAGCCGAGAAGATTTACCAGAAAAAGCCACGTATGGCAACAGCAGCGACTGGCCACTCACCGGTAAATTTTGGTTTACCCATGTATTTGAAGGTTTGTTGTTTTTTTTTCACTACTAATTTATTTTTTTCACATAACTTATGTGGCCTGGTGAGACCAAAGTAAGGTGCAATGTACATATATAATACACTCACTCTGTATACAACACAATAAGCACACAAACAAAATTATCAATATTATTTTTTACAAAACATGTTACAAAAACAAACAATACAAAAAATATTTTATTACTATTGTTCTATAATTACATGGAAACCTTCGACCATCGCAATTAATCTGATCCTGAGAGCCTCACGTAATCGAGAATTTCGTTATGTCGTGTTAATTTTCCGCCCATAAGAAATAATGGAAATCAAATATAAATTCCAATGGCAAGACCACCCAAAAGTATTGAAAAAAAAAATTTTTACCACATTGAAATATTAAAATTTTAATACACACAAACTGAAGAAGACCATGTACAATTACATGACACTACTTACCTTTATATTGAAGATCTGTGATGATTGATGGGATGGGAGGAGGGGAAGACTGTGATGTGTTAGTGTTAGAAAGGGAATCCCCTTCCATTAGGACTTGAGTTGTCCCAAGTTCCTTTTTCCGGGTTACTTTCATCCTTTCTTCCTTTTTAAAATGCCACTAGGACCAGCTTAGACGTCCTGGAAACCTCTGTCGCACAACATATCTGGTTCATAGAGGCCTGTACTCCCGTTCCTTATGACTTCCTAAAGTGGATCACAACATTGTCATGTGTCCACAATAAACACTTGTTCCAGTTGTTTCCAATTCTTCACTGTCTATGTACTTCCTTGAATTCGAAACGCACATATTTTTCAAGCAGCTTTTTGGTGCAAAACTGGCACCCATCACCATGCCTTATCACACTATGTATGCCACTACGATTCTTAAATCTCTCACAAACCAACCTTTGCTGGCCTTAAATTCTACTCAAACATCACCACTAGTTGCTGGCATTTTTCTAATTAAATCCTCAGCAACTTCCTAGCCTTTTCAACATATGATCGCTTGAGAGATCTATCTCCTGCTATCTGTTTTTCATTTATCAACCAAAACAGTCTCTCAGTCTTCACTTCTTCTATCACCTGCATCCTCAGTTTCAAAAACATAGTTGCACCTTTTTGCAAAACAGCTCCTTGATTGCCGTTTTCCCCTTGGCCCACAATAGTAAGCGAATGGTTTGATTGTGTGTTTTGTGTACAACTTGGCCATTCGGAGGACACACACTCCTCCACTTTCAAAACTTAGCATTGATCTCTTTCTTACATATCCATAGTAATTCTCACCCTATTTGCTGTAGGGTTGGCACTAGAAGCTTTCCCTATGGGGCCCATGGTGACTTATTTTGCAGGTGCAAATCACTAAAAATGCTGTATAATATGAAATGTTCTGATTGTAAGTTTTGGATGGGACTCGCGGTGGCAGGGGCTGGCTGGCTGTAAACACTGGCCAGTAGTGGACGCGTCTCAGATGGAACGAATTCATGTTGGTCGAGTTTTTTTAAGCGCTAGTCGAGGCAAAATTTTTTTTGCGTTAAAAAATGTTTCGCTAGTCAATTTAAACGTTAGATGATGCAATGTTTTTGGTCGAGGGTCCCACTGTATATACCATGTACAGTCATTTGACATATTCACTAGAAGTTCTGCAGCTTGTGCAAACTCTTTGAAACATGTTTTTCATACACAATTGGTGTTTAACACCCTCAACATAAAACCAGATTTGTGTCCTGCATTTTTGTGAACTTTTTTTTATGTGCAAAGGACAAACACACTCGTCTGATTAGTTTTTCTGCAAAGTATTAGCAGTCAGTTGTGTTATGTATTATCCTATTAAATGGTCCGTGTGACATCATTTCCTTCCTTCCACTTTCCTGATGAAGCAGTCTTGTGGCTCGTCGTCTGAGACATAGAACTAGACCGAATATACAGGAGCTTGACAGTTGACAGAGACAAATAGACAGACAGAAATGTTTTGTGTACCAGCAAAAACAAAGGGAGGGCGATGGTCATCATAATCTTTCCTTATCTCAGCCTCCACCCTTGTTTGCTCATCAAACGTCAGCTCTTATCAGAGTTATCTCCCCTTATCTTGTCACTGTCATGGGTTGGACTTTTTTTTTTCTTGCTTCAAGGGAACTATATTAATTACATCTTCTTCATTCCTCTTCTTCTCTTCTTCTTCTACTTCTTCTTCTTCTTCAATTCTTCCTCTTCCTCTTCATCTTCCATCTTCCTCTTCACTCTCCTCTTCCCCCCTCCTCCTCCTCCTCCTCCTCCTCTTTTTCCTCTTCCTCTTCCTCTTTCCTCCTCCTCCTCCCTCCTCCCTTTTCTCTTTCTCTTCCTCCCTCCTCTTGCCTCTTCCTCTTCCTCCCTCCTCCTGCTCTTTCCCTCTTCCTCTTCCTCCTCTTCCTCTTCCTCCTCTTCCTCTTCCACCTCCTCTCCTCCTCCTCTCCTCCTCTTCCTTCTCGCTCCTCCTCTTCCTCCTCCTCCACTTTTCCTCTGACTCCTCTTCCTCTTCCTCTGACACCTCCTTCCCTCTTCCTCAGACTCCTCCTCCTCCTCATCCTCCCCCACCTCCCTCTTCCTCCCCTCCTCCTCCATCTTCCTCCCTACTTCCTCCTCCTCCTCCATTGCTTTAGGTTCTCAAACTCCTCGAAATCATGAAATTGATCTTCACTGACACTTCCATACTCATCTGTGTTAGAAGCATCACTTGGGAAGAGAAGAGTCCCAGATATTGCTGGGGAGTCACATATTTATTACCGGCTAGACTTGGTGAAAAAGGACAACTAAATGGCATTCCCCACAATGCACCACTGGCGGTCCCCCCCGATTTTTTTTATATGAAATGCAACACTGACCATGGAGAACCCATTCTCGCACATGTGTGCCTACCAGCTTTCACCTGCATGAAATTTGAAGCCGCTAGAATTTATGCGTATAAATACGTCCAGAAACGTGTCGCGTAAGACTATATATATGTAGATCTGAAGGTTTACTTTTGTAATGTCTTGTGGTAGATTGCCCAGAATTAGTTTATGAGAAAGGTTGGGTAGTGGTCCTGTAGTGTGTCCATATTATGTCCTGGATTTTAACCCTTTGAACTGTCGCAAACCCCTAATCCCTGAGGTGTCTCCTGGTGTCGCAAAATTAAAAAAAAAAATATTTTTCTTATGAAATTATAGAGAAAAATCTTTTCCCGATTGTAATGACGACCAAAAATAAACGGAATTTGATGGAAAACTGACGGAATTATGCTCTCGTCGCGAAGTTAGGACGACCTCAAGCGATGTAACAAATCGGGCGATTTTGCCAACTTTGAGCCCATTTTTAGCTTAATTTTCCATTGTTCCAGTCGCCCAAACTCTAGCTATATCTTAGAACTGCTCACTCTTCAACCTCCCCATTTTTTTTTTCTAATCGATTGAGTACAAGAAATTGGCCCATTTAACCGATTTTCAACTACCTATAATGTGGTCAAAATTTGTCAAATTTTGGGCCAATTTCCACGAAAACTAAAAAATCATGACAATTTTCAAAAATAAGTCCAGAAATGAACAATGCAGACATTACCCTGGCTTCTAAAAAAACATTTTCTTGTTCTCAGTCACATCCTCGCATCCCCCCTCTGATATTACCTTGCTTTTCTTCTATTTTGAATATTTATCAAACAAAAAATAAATACTACTATTATGCAGACTACTTGCAATACTGTAATAATTGTATAAATAACATCAACCCAATTTCGATAGAATCTGCATATGTAGAGATGGCTAATTGGACATTTATTGACATGGCAATCATTTGTTTACATATTGAACATTGGCAAAAATCAAACATTACCCCAACTTTGAGCTCCATTTCTTTTCTATTTCTTTTTATAGTAAAATTCAATCACATCACCTCTATTTCTATAATTGTTTTCCATTCCTATCAAATGATTAACCAAGAAAATGAGAAATACAACTCATAAATACTATACGAAATAGACCACACAAAGTTGGCATTCCTTAATTAAAAAAAACGGTCGGAGTTTTTTTTTTTCTCATTATTGCACTGCGTGATCCAGGATTTTTGTTTATATGGTGCAGGCACTGACCACACAGGACCCCATCTCCTCACATGTGGGCCCTACCAGCTTTCTCACTGCTTTATTTGGAAGTCCTGCTAGAATTTTGATATATAGTACGTCAAACACGGTACCTCGAAAGACGTACAATAAGGCCACGACATTCCAAAGGGTTAAAGGGGATAATGGTGTTTGTCCATATGGGTCTATTATAGAGATGCTTGTCTCGGAGATTTCTGTAGTGGTAGATATTGCTGTAGCCAACAGGCAGTTACTCATTGTGTCTGTGAATTCGATACTTGTAGGGTCCTGCGTTAGTAAGTTTATGTTGAAATCACCTGTTAGTAGTAGGTGGTCTTCATTTCACGTGTGCATCAGTAAACATGTTTCCCTATTTTTCACTAAAGTGGTAAAATTTTTTGACTGTGGTACCATGGAGATGTTAATAACTGTGAGGGGGTTTTTGCAGGTCTTTGAATAAAATTTGGCTATGATATATTCTCCATGTATCAACCTTGTGCAAGATCAATATTATACATTCGAAGTTTGTGATCTTGAATAGTATATAGCTGTCCTCCCCCTTGCTGGTCCTGTTCTAACAGTTGTGTATGGGCCATGTAGCCAGTAATGGTATAGAAATCTGTAATAATCAGGCTTAAGCCAAGGTTTTCTGTGAGTGTGAATGCATTGATATATTGAATGAAGGGGAACTGAGTTAAATGCCTGTGAGGATCATCATAAATGTTTGCTCAAGGATCTGAACATATGTAGTTAAAGATGGGTATGTTATTGTTTGCACTGCTAATGTCTTTGCTTAGGATCTGCATGAGTGTAGTAATTACAAGGCAGATCTAGTCTGGTATATATTTCGTGTAATTCAAATATGAGTAAAAAGTATCCATCAGAATCTAAGTCTGTACAACCAAAGGCTGAGAGTTACAAGATACAAACAATCAACTCATATATATAGATATAATATAGACACTACACCCAGCAAGCCTAATATGACTAAGCACACTGTACGCATAAAAATCCAACTAAAACTTGTAAAAATATGAAAGAACAAGGGATTAATTAAAGAAATTGAAATCTCAGTTATCACACACAGTATCCTAATAGCACCTTAATTAGTTATAAACAAGTGCGTTTTATAAACACTACAGTAATATTTACATACTATAAAAAATAAAGGAGCTAGATGGATATAAAAGTTAAAAATAATGTAATAAAAAAGTAAAATCAGTTAGCACCTTAGGTAGTCAATAACACCTGTAGTATTTTAATGCAAAATAGTGCACTTATTACACCTTAGCGGTAGAGTTTAGGGTGTCAGGGTGAAAGCGTGCCTCGTTGTGCTCCGGGTTATCTCGTGTTTTCACGGTCGCTCTTACGTGCTAGAACTTTAATTGGTGTCATCAATCCTATACGATACATCCCTCTAGCGCCTGGAACCAATCTTGGGCGGAAAACATTATATACTGAGTCAAAAAAGGAGAATTAGTGTGCACTACCTAGCAGAGTTTACTGCCAGAGGGGAATCATAGGCCTGTGTCCCGGGTGAAAAAAAAATAATAATAATTGAACTTTTCGTGTCAGAGGAAAGAAAGTCTCCCTGATAACATTGAGTATACATAGTGTTTACCTGGAGTTTACCTGGAGAGAGTTCCGGGGGTCAACGCCCCCGCGGCCCAGTCTGTGACCAGGCCTCCTGGTGGATCAAAGCCTGATCAACCAGGCTGTTGCTGCTGGCTGCACGCAAACCAACGTACGAGCCACAGCCCGGCTGATCCGGAACTAACTTTAGGTGCTTGTCCAGTGCCAGCTTGAAGACTGCCAGGGGTCTGTTGGTAATCCCCCTTATGTGTGCTGGGAGGCAGTTGAACAGTCTCGGGCCCCTGACACTTATTGTATGGTCTCTTAACGTGCTAGTGACACCCCTGCTTTTCATTGGGGGGATGGTGCATCGTCTGCCAAGTCTTTTGCTTTCGTAGTGAGTGATTTTTCGTGTGCAAGTTCGGTACTAGTCCTCTAGGATTTCAGGTGTATATAATCATGTATCTCTCCCTCCTGCGTTCCAGGAATACAGGTTTAGGAACCTCAAGCGCTCCCAATAATTGAGGTGTTTTATCTCCGTTATGCGCGCCGTGAAAGTTCTCTGTACATTTTCTAGGTCGGCAATTTCACCTGCCTTGAAAGGTGCTGTTAGTGCGCAGCAATATTCCAGCCTAGATAGAACAAGTGACCTGAAGAGTGTCATCATGGGCTTGGCCTCCCTAGTTTTGAAGTTCTCATTATCCATCCTGTCATTTTTCTAGCAGATGCGATTGATACAATGTTATGGTCCTTGAAGGTGAGATCCTCCGACATGATCACTCCCAGGTCTTTGACGTTGGTGTTTCGCTCTATTTTGTGGCCAGAATTTGTTTTGTACTCTGATGAAGATTTAATTTCCTCATGTTTACCATATCTGAGTAATTGAAATTTCTCATCGTTGAACTTCATATTGTTTTCTGCAGCCCACTGAAAGATTGGTTGATGTCCGCCTGGAGCCTTGCAGTGTCTGCAATGGAAGACACTGTCATGCAGATTCGGGTGTCATCTGCAAAGGAAGACACGGTGCTGTGGCTGACATCCTTGTCTATGTCGGATATGAGGATGAGGAACAAGATGGGAGCGAGTACTGTGCCTTGTGGAACAGAGCTTTTCACCGTAGCTGCCTCGGACTTTATTCTGTTGACGACTACTCTCTGTGTTCTGTTAGTGAGGAAATTATAGATCCATCGACCGACTTTTCCTGTTATTCCTTTAGCACGCATTTTGTGCGCTATTACGCCATGGTCACACTTGTCGAAGGCTTTTGCAAAGTCTGTATATATTACATCTGCATTCTTTTTGTCTTCTAGTGCATTTAGGACCTTGTCGTAGTGATCCAATAGTTGAGACAGACAGGAGCGACCTGTTCTAAACCCATGTTGCCCTGGGTTGTGTAACTGATGGGTTTTCTAGATGGGTGGTGATCTTGCTTCTTAGGACCCTTTCAAAGATTTTTATGATATGGGATGTTAGTGCTATTGGTCTGTAGTTCTTTGCTGTTGCTTTCCTGCCCCCTTTGTGGAGTGGGGCTATGTCTGTTGTTTTTAGTAACTGTGGGACGACCCCCGTGTCCATGCTCCCTCTCCATAGGATGGAAAAGGCTCGTGATAGGGGCTTCTTGCAGTTCTTGATGAACACAGAGTTCCATGAGTCTGGCCCTGGGGCAGAGTGCATGGGCATGTCATTTATCGCCTGTTCGAAGTCATTTGGCGTCAGGATAACATCGGATAGGCTTGTGTTAATCAAATTTTGTGGCTCTCTCATAAAAAATTCATTTTGATCTTCGACTCTCAGTCTGGTTAGCGGCTTGCTAAAAACTGAGTCATATTGGGACTTGAGTAGCTCACTCATTTCCTTGCTGTCATCTGTGTAGGACCCATCTTGTTTAAGTAGGGGCCCAATACTGGACGTTGTTCTCGATTTTGATTTGGCATAGGAGAAGAAATACTTTGGGTTTCTTCGATTTCATTTATGGCTTTTAGTTCTTCCCGCGATTCCTGACTCCTAAAGGATTCTTTTAGCTTAAGTTCGATGCTTGCTATTTCTCTGACCAGTGTCTCCCTACGCATTTCAGATATATTGACCTCTTTTAGCCGCTCTGTTATTCTTTTCCGTCGCCTGTAAAGGGAGCGCCTGTCTCTTCTGTTTTAACATCTACTCCTCCTTTTTCTTAGAGAATAAGCCTTGTGCATACATACGAGTGCCACCGAGTTAATCTGTTCTAGGCATAAGTTGGGGTCTGTGTTGCTTAGTATATCTTCCCAGCTTATATCGGTTAGGACTTGGTTTACTTGGTCCCACTTTATGTTTTTGTTATTGAAGTTGAATTTGGTGAATGCTCCGTCGTGACTAATCTCATTTTGTCGGTCTGGGGCTCCGCGCATACATGACTGAACCTCAATTATGTTGTGATCTGAGTATATTGTTTTTGATATGGTGACATTTCTTATCAGATCATCATTGTTAGTGAAGATGAGGTTTAGTGTATTCTCCAGTCTAGTAGGCTCAATTATTTGCTGGTTTAAATTGAATTTTGTGCAGAGATTTAAAAGCTCGCGTGAGTGTGAGTTTTCATCAGAGCTGCCTCCTGGTGTCATTACTGCAACAATATTATTTGCTATATTCCTCCATTTTAGGTGCCTTAAGTTGAAATCCCCCAGGAGCAAGATGTTGGGTGCAGGAGCTGGAAGGTTTTCCAGACAGTGGTCAATTTTTAACAGCTGTTCCTGGAATTGCTGGGATGTTGCATCCGGAGGCTTGTAGACTACCACAATGACTAGGTTTTGGTTCTCGACCTTTACTGCTAAAACTTCCACTACATCATTTGAGGCATTTAGCAGTGTATAGTGTATACTACAGTGGCTCCCTAGTATATTGATGATAAAGGCTAAAGTGTCATTTGAAAACAGGTGAATTTGTAAATGAAGTGATAAGCCTATAGAGGCAGGTGCCAGAAGTCGCCAGAAACTTACCACAGGTCAGCTGTTTTAATAATCTTCCTGGCCTGCTAGTGTACTCGCATATAATCTAGTGATACCAGTGAATAGCAGAATACGCTGTTGTAGTAGCAACTAACCAGTATTATAATGGTACTTAGTGGAGTGGAGTGACTTTCATTAGTTTCTTTTTCTTGAAATACCAGACGTTACTGTGAATTTCATATAACCTGTATTTTACCAGCGGTCGCAATATACAAAAACGAGAAGAAATTATTACTACAGAAAAAGTGTCCTTCCTCCAAAATTTGCACCAGTCAACTATAGTGATAATATAGCATTTATTGTGGTGGAGACGGAAAAAAAAAAAAAAAAAAAAAAATAGAAAAGCTGGGAACAGCGATTGATAAACAAGGGTGGAGGGCGACCGTTCGTCATTGTAGGAGTGCCACAGTCACTGTTTTCTTCAACACGCAAGTTATACTTTTGTATCAGTCAAATCACATATTACTCGGTAGATAATTTCCAGTAAGCCTTCATGTGCTAGCTCAAATCACCGACCATATGTTTAAATAAGTGACCCACTGAAACAGATTTAGATCGACTAGTCCGAACCCTTGAAATGGTCCGAACCCTTGACTGGTCCGAACCCGGGACTGGTTTCAAAAGGTTTTGTTGGACAATAAAGCAGACTGTAAACGGATGGGTTGTAGGCGCCCTATAAACACAAACATTAAAAATCAGGAACGTGACGATAAGCTGTCCAATATACCAAAAAAAGTTAGAAACAGAAATACCAAATAGCTAGAGCTTCATTTAAGGAGGGTTTTTAATAGAATATTCAAGAGGTTGTGTAGAATTGCAGTAAATCAACCATTCAAATCATTATGAAGCTGTGTGTAGTCTGTGGTCAGTCAAACAAACGGGCTTCCCCATGGATAAATTGTCATTTTTTTGTGGAAATTGGTGTCACGCCCCATGTGAAGATATCCCAGAACTAGCTACAAGCAGTATATAAAACAGGGAAGTGTTTTTGGGTATCCCAAATGAGGAAAATCTGTGGACTAAAATCACAAGGGTATTAAAAGAGGACAACATCAAAGATGCTTTCATAGAAAACCGGAAGCTTTCTACAACAGATGGGAACATAAAAAGTCTGGCTGAATGGTACTGCCCTTTATACTGGCCATGTATCACAAACTGTAAGGCTGGAGGTGATGTCCTGGTAGTCAGTAAATTGGGGCTGATAGTGCTGTCCTGGAGCAGTAATGGTGAAGCGGGAGGTGCTGTCCTTGGAACAGAAATGGTGAAGCTGGAGGGGGCGTCCTGGGAACAGAAATGGGGAAGTGGAATACTTCCTGGGGGACAGAAAAGGTGAAGCTGTGAAATTTA
>NW_026502347.1:0-17974 GCF_026875155.1 Cherax quadricarinatus
TAGAGGCATGTACGACCACTCTGAACCCATTTTTATATTCAATGGGTTGCTCAGGTTTGGGAACCAACGTTTTGATCTTGCTTCCTCAGCTATCCGTCGATAATTTTCTCTGTTGTTGCTTTATTGCCCCCTTTGTGGAGGGGGGTTATACCCACTGCTTTTAGGACAGGGGGATGACCACTGCAAGGCCCCCTCTCCACACAAACATGAGGAACCGTAGGGTTTTCTTCCCGTTGATGTTTATTAAGAAGATCCACGAGTTTGGGCCGTTGCACATGCATGGAAATTTTTCCCCAATGGACTTTTCAAAGTCCAGTATCTCATTATTTCTTTGTGCCCAACAGTGTAAGCCCCCATCTTGTTTAAGAAAAGGCCCAAAGGGTTGGGGTTTTGCTTTGCTTTGGGAGATGAAAAAAAAATTCTGGATTTCTTAAATTTCTTTTATGGCACTTCACCCGTGGTAGAGCACGGGAAACCCTACCACCACGACCACGGGTTACTCGACTCCATTATTCTGCTCATATATATATAATATTTTTAATAATATAAAATATATATATAATTATATTAATATAATTTTTATAATATATATATATTTATATATTTAAAAATTAATGGTACTGTACTGATCCTTGGGGAAACCCCCACTTGTTACATTTTCCCCCATCCTGAAAACGTCTGTCCTTCCCCGTGTTTTCTCTTCTTTAGAAATTCCCCTTTAATTTCTTTATATCAATTGTTAAGATTGAGACACTTATGCAGCTTTGGGGAAATCTTTATTCAAAAAACGTTTCGCCCACAGTGGCTTCATCAGTCCAATAAAAAAGGGAAAGGCGAAAGGAGGGAGGGTATGAGGTAATCAGTCCCTCAGACGGGAGTCATGTGTTCAGTCCATCAATTTTTGTAGAATGTAAGATGGGCCATAGACTGGCTTATATACGTAGTGGGTGAGGTAAGCAGGGCGAGGCGGGGTCTAGTGGTACCATCCACTAGTCAAGTAGGTCTTCGCCCAAAGGTTTGAAAAAGTGTTAAGAATTCTTTGTAACAAGATCCATGATGCTGATGAAGCCACTGGTGGCAAAACGTTTCCTGAAAAAGATTCCCATAGCTGCATAAGGTCTAAATCTTCAATTGTGGGTTTTTTTAAAACCATTCATCACACTTTATCTATTGTACCCCTGTTTGCTTCTGAAATTTTTGTGAACCAACCCCCCCTTTCTTACATAAATTCAATTTTTCATTAAACAAATTAGGTTATACAGCGGGATCTGAAAATCCGGGCCACGGGAAAACCTTTCCCCGTAACTCCCTACAGCCTGGTAGACCAGTTAATTTCTTCGTCCAGGACACCATTTCCCCTGATCACCCTGGCTGAAGGTGTGTGTGTGTGTGGTGTGGTGTGTGTGTGTGTGTGTGGTGTGTGTGTGTTGTGTTGTGTGTGGTGTGTGTGTGTGTTGTTGTTGTTTTGTGGGGGGTGTATGTGTGTGTGTATTTGTGTGTGTGTGTGTGTGTGTGGTGTGTGTGTGTGTTGTGTGTGTGTTGTGGGTTTTGTGTGTTGTGTGTGTGTGTGTGTGTGTGTGTGTGTGTGTGGGGTTTTTTGTGTGTATTGTGTGTGTTTTTGGGGTTTGTGTTGTGTGTGTGTGGTGTTTTGCGTGTGTGTGTTGGTGTGTGTGTGTGTGTTTGTGTGTATGTTTTTGGTGTGTTTGTGTGGGTGTGTTGGGTGTGGTGTGGTGTGTGTGTTTTTGTGTGTTTTGTTGTTTTTGTGTGTGGTATGTTTTTTTTGTTTTTTTTTTTTTTTTTTATTTTGATGCATATACGGAAAAAAAAAAAATAATAATATATAAAATTTTTAAAAACAAAATCTTAATTTAATTAAATTTTAATAAAATATTTTTAAAAAATTAGACAGTAAATAACCAAGGGGCAAAATTAAAAAAATTCCGGACATATTAATGGAAAAAGGAACAGAAAAATAAAGTTTTATTTTTTAAAACCCTTTCGGCCCCCGTTTTCCCAAGTCGTGCTACCATCCAGGGTGTCGGGAAAAAAACCATTGGGGCGGAAAACAATTACCTTTTTTCCCTGCCCCCTTGTAGCGGAAGAAAAAAAAAGGGAAAAATGAAATGGGATAAAAGGATTTGGCCGTGTGGGTTTATAAAAATAAATTATATATTTTTTCCCAAAATTAAAAAATAATGGTTAATATAAAAAAAATAGATTTTTTGATAAAATTTTTTATTATAATTATTAAAATATAATATATATATATATATATATAATATTTTATATATATAAATTTAATTATTATATATAATAATATTAATAATAAAATATAAATAAATTTAATAATAAATATTATATATATATATATAATATATTTTAAAAAAAATTTTTAAAATTTAATATTAAAAAAATTAATTTTAATATTTTTTTATTTATAAAAAATTCAGGAGTTTGAAACCCGAACCACCCAAGGTAATCCCTCCTGCCAAGGATAAAACAACCTTTTTGTTTTCTAGGGTAATTCTTGTTTTTTTTTTCTCATGGAAGTTTCAGATCTTGTTTTTCCTAAAGGGTCAATCCTTGTAAAGCGATAATAAAACAAGGGCTTTACCCTTTTTTATTCTTGTTTTTTTTTACAAAAGGGGGAAGGGAAAAACTTTCCGTTCCTTTGGGCACGCCGGGGGGGTATCCCCCCTTTTGAAAAAAGAAAAAAGGATAAAATTTTTTTTTTTTATTAAATTTTAAAAAAAAAAAAATATATTTTATATATATTATATATATATAATATATAATTTAAATATATATAATATATATATATATTATATATATAATATATATAATATATAATATATTATATATTATATATTTTAAATTATTATATAATATTAAAATTTAAAATTTTTAAATTTTTAATTTATGAAAAAATAATAAAATTTAAAAGTATTTAAAAAATTTTTTTAATCGAGTTTTTTAATTTCGGAAAACACGAGGAAAAAATTAAATATTTATAAAGGAGGGAATACCCAGTGTTTTTTTCCCTTGAAATTTTTTAAAATGGGAAACCTGGGCCGGGGCCCACCGCCCGTTGACGGCTCCCGCCCCTTCCCTCCCGAACCTAGTGGGGAATTTTTGAAAAAGTGGGGCCCCCAAATTTTGAAAAACCAAACAAGGAGGGAATGTTTGGGAGGGTGAGTGAAAGTGGGAAGGAACACCGGCCCGGGTTTTTGGGGGCTGGCTCCTTGTCTTCCAAAACACCCATGTAAAAAAAAATTTTTTCCTTGGCCAAACAAAAAAGGCTTCAATTTCAGTGGCGGAGGAATTTCAAAAAAACATCAAAACAATCGTTTTTGCCCCTTCTTCCTCCTTCTGTCCAAACCCCCATCTTTTTCGGTGGTTACTTTCCTCCTAATTGCGCATTTCTTTTATCGCTCCCCCCCCAACTTCCTCTTTTATCTGCTCCCCATTATCTTTTATCTGCTCCCCCTTTCCCTCTTTTATCTGCTGCCCATTCCTTACGCTGCCCATTTCCCTCTATTATCTGCTGCCCACTTCATCTTTATCTGCTGCCCACTTCACTATCATCTGCTCCCCACTTCATCTATCATCTGCGCCCACTTCACAATCTGCTGCCCCTTCATCTATATCTCTGCCCATTTCATCTATCATCTGCTCCCCCTTTCACTATCATCTGTCCCCACTTCATTATCATCTGCTGCCCACTTCATCTATCATCTGCTGCCCCTTCATCTATCTCTGCGCCCACTTCTTATCATTTGGCCCACTTCATTATCTCGTGCCCACTTCATCTATCATCGCTGCCCCACTTCATCTATATCTGCTGCCATTTTCTCTTATTGCTCGCCCATTCATCTTATCTGTGCCACTTAAATTATATCTGCTGCCACTTCTCTTTTATCGCGCCCACTTTCTATTATCGCTGCCCACTTCTTTTATCTGTGCCCCTTCTCTTTTACTGCTCCCCCACTTCTTTTTTATTGGGGCCCCCTTTCTTTTATCTGCTGCCCATTTCCCTCTATATCTGCCCCCCACTTCTCTATCACGTGCCATTCATCTACATCTGCTCCATTTATCTATCACTTTGCCCCCTTTCACTAACGCTCCACTTCAAAACATCTGCTGCCCACTTTCATACCCTCTGCTGCCACTTCATCTATCATCTGTGCCCCTTCTCTTATCTTGCCCACTTCATTATATTGCTGCCCATTCATTTTACTGTGCCCATTTCAAAACACTGTGCCCACTTCATCTATCATCTGCCCCTTCATCTATCACTGCCCAATTTCTTTTACTGCTGCCCATTTCATTATATCTGCTCCCCACTTCATTATCATCTGCTCCCATTTCATCTATCTTTGCTGCCCATTCATCTATATCTGCTGCCCATTCATCTATATTTGCCCACTTCATCTATCATCTGCCCACTTCATCTATCATCTGCGCCACTTCATCTATCATCTCTCCCCACTTCATCTATATCTGTGCCACTTCTTTATCATCTGTGCCCATTTTCATCTTTTACGCCCCCCACTTCATCTATATCTGCTGCCCACTTCACTATATCTGCTGCCACTTCACTATATCTGTGCCACTTCTCTTTACCCCCCCCCCCTTTCCCCACTTTTTATTATCGCTGCCCACTTCCTATTATCTGTGCCCACTTCATCTTTTATCTGGCCACTTCTCTTTTATCTGCGCCCATTCCCTCTTTTATGCTGCCCCACTTCCTCATATCTGTCCCCACTTCTCTATTTTCGCTGCCCACTTCATCTATATCTGCTGACACTTCATCTATATCTGTGCCCACTTCATCTATTCTGCTGCCACTTCATTATCATCTGCTGCCCACTTCACTATCATTCTGCCATTCATCTATCTCTGCTGCCATTCATCTATCATCGGGCCCACTTCATCTTTTATCCTGCCCATTCATTTTATCTGCTGCCCACTTAAAATATCACGCTGCCATTCACTATCACTGCTGCCCACTTCATCTATCATCTCCCCACTTCACTACATCTGCTCCCCAAAATTCATTATTATTGCTCCCCACTTCTTATCATCGCGCCCACTTAAACTATCATCTGCCCATTCATCTATCATCTCTGCCCATTCTCTTTTTGCTGCCCACTTCATTATCATCTGTTTTGCCCATTACTACATCTGCTGCCCACTTCACCCTTCTTTGCCCCCTTCCCATCGGTTACTTTATTTTCCCCCCACTTTTTTTTTTGCTGTCCTTACTGTTCCATCATTTATCCCCCCCCATTCATTTTCAGGCCATTCTCTTTTATCTGTTCCCCCTTTCCTAAGGGGGAATTTTTGGGATGGTAACATACATTGTCAACTGTGATGATGAAGTGAGCCACCTCGCCTGTTTTAGCCTGGATGTCTCCCCCACTGAGGGGGGGCAAGGTACGCCCGTAAACATGCGCATCCCGTGACGTCACCAATCACAGGCCTAAAAGGGACTCCTATCAAAAAGCACATGGATGATACTATATGCATACAACACAGGGATCAGCAACTATGTGACACCGGGTCATGTTACATATGCGTTCGAATCACTCTATCTATAGGCTGAACAGGCAGGGGGTTCTGGCTGTTTCCTTACAATAACAAACATATATAACTTAAAAAATGGAGATCATAAGGGATTTTAACAAAATGAGTTTTACGTAATGGAGTTAACGTAATCACTTTTAACGAATATTTTTTAACGTAATTCATTACAATAAGAACAAATCATTATACAAAATGGGGGGAATTTATCGATTGATCTGTATCATGCCTCATGGGTTCTGAGGAAGAATAAATATATATACAAAGGGGAAAATTTAAAACAAAGGCATCTGGTCGCTTAGATCATTCTGCAAATTTTCAGAATACGGAGGGAAGTAAAACAAAAAAAAAAATCTGAAAACTAAACAGTTAATAACAAAAAGTTTTACAAATTTACTTTATTGGACATCTAGTTTAAAAAGACTATGTACATTTAAACCCCTTTTTTAGGGGGAGGTTTACATATGCAGAATGGTTATCACTCTGGGGGGGATCGAATTCCCCTGCAATGGCAACACATGCTTTTACTGAGGGGGGATCTAAACGGTATCTATAAAAGATACTTTGGGGTTTTTCATTACTTGTCGAGTCGCAAGGGGTAACGACTTCAGGTGGTTTTTGAGTATTGAGGAGAGGGTACAGATCAAGAGGATTTTCAGCATCTGTCACATTATCTGGGTAGCAAATCATCAACATCGCATATAATTTCTATGATCTAAATCGATTCTTTGTACATACCATACTAATTTCTCTAACCTTTTTAAATTATTTTTCCAGAGATATTTCTACAACTTGTAAGGTCCGGGCAAATTTTGATCGAGCTTTGGGATTTCGGGTTTTTGAAATTTTTCAGCATTATCTTTTACCTACTTTTTCTTTTGATGGTTTACATGGCTATTAGTTACCTAGTAAATTTTGCGTTGATTTATGAAGTGTTTCACGGATTTTTCTAAAACACTTTGAGCCATGCTGGTACGGTTCTACGAAATCACAGGTTTTAATTAGGGTTTTGGAGTGGGAAAATAACAACTCATAGGGTAAATCCTTGTCTCACCCTACAATGCATAATGTGGAGTATCACCTACTGAAGCATTGTAAGCAGAATTTATGGCACACAGGACATCTGGTATGACTTCATCCCAAGTTTCACTCAGGACATCAAGTACTTTCTTATTGGTTCGTTCGGCTAACCCATTGCTGGCAGGATATGAGGAACAATGGTGGGTTTAAAGATCTTTATAAAGTCACAAATTTCTAGAATCCATTACAAATTCACCTCCATTATCTGTTACTAAGGGCTTAGGGGTGGTATGCCTGCAATAAGCATTCTTTTAAAAGCTTTTGCCGGGGGGCCGCACATCTCAATAGGAACTAACTCCAATATCTGGGGAAATGGGCACCAAAGCACACAGATGTTTATTGCCTTGGAGGGAACATTTAAAAATTGGGTTAACAATTTCAAGGGCAAATCTTTCCCTGGTTCGTATGGTAGGGGACACTTGGATTGGGTTAGGACCATGGGCATTTCCTTTTTGTTGCATACAAACACTATATTTCTTAACATACCGAAATGTCCATTGCCCTACGTGGCCAAAAAATTTTTTCTGGGTTGTTTTTACAGAACGATCCTACCAGGGTGCGCAAAAACCCGGGATCATGAAAAAAAAAAAAAACGGAAAAAAAAAGGGGGAAAAATTCTGACCTTACGTCACTAATGGGTGTGGGGTTACTAAAGGGAAATCTTTCGGAAAACCCAACTTGGGCTGTTCGGGTTTTTAACCCAAATAAATTTGGGGCTCATAAAATCACTAATGGGTTGCTTGGCCTTCACGAGGTAAATTTCTGGGAGAATCGGGAATCAACCCCCAACCCCTTTTGGGTTTGTTTTTGGGGTTTTGGGCATTTTTCGACATAAAGGGACTGGTAAAAAAACTCGGGTGCTTTTAAAAACCCCTTTTGCTAATTCCTTTCCAGTAAATTGTTCAGTTGTGGGTTTTGGTAGCAAAGCAATTGGTTTTCTTCCCGTTTCTGGTAAAGGACATTGCAAATTTAAAGACATTTAAAGGGGCTGAAAAATCTGGAATTTAAAGGGGCAATTTTAAAACTTTTCTTTTGTTTAACTTTTTCGTTCCCGGGGCCTTTTTTTAAGAATTTTGTTTGCAAGGGATGGGGAAAAAATTGGGAAAAAAATCTAAAAAAACCGCAACCAACAAAGGGTCTTAGGGGCCCGTTTTTTAGTGGGAAAATTTTTTTAATTCTTTAATTTTTCACAATTGGGGAAAAGCCCCGAAAATTTAACTTTTTCTTTAGAAATTTGAAACTTTTTTTTCTTAAAATCAAACAAAAAGTCTTTTTCAGGGGGTTGCACCTTGGGAAGAAATGCAATAAAAAGTCTTTTTAAAAAACTCTAAAGACAAAGGAACGTAGGAGATTTTTGGGAAATGAAAAATTTTAGTAAATGCATTAAACCTTTCCCCTTTTATATCTAAAAACCTTTTAAAAAGGGGGGGAAACTTTTTTACCCAAGGAAAACCCCCTCGGAATGGGAAAAATTGGGAAATTTTTTCATTTAAAATTTAAATCTCCCCGGGTTTCCAAGTACCCGGAAATAAGGGCCTTCCCCGGGTGTTGCTAGGTCTTCACATTTACTTTAGTCGTTTCCCCGGACACAAAGGGTAACCTTTGACCCTAAAAAAGTTGGCCCGGTTTAAAGGGGAAAGATGGGATAATTGTTTAAAACCCACCCATCGGAAAGGAAGGTTTTTAGACGTTTGTTAAATGGCAAAACTGGCTTCCTGGAAAAGGGGCAAAACCCTTAATAGTGGGTGGAAGATTTGGTACTCCATTTTGCAAAAAGGGGGTTCACCCTGTACAAAAGGGGGGAAAGGGTGGACTGGTTTTCGGAAAAAACTTCCTAAAGTTTACAAGGGAAATGGATTTTTTTCTTACAAAAGTAAGGGCCAAAAAAACCTTTATTGCAGTTTTCAATAACTTTCCCATCGGAACATTTAGGAAAACAAAACCCCCCTGTGAAGCATGGAAAAGAGACCTTTTTTGAGCAGATTAATCAACAGGATGGATTTCATTAATAATCGTTTCCCAACATCCCTTTTAAAACAATTTGGTAACGGGGTTGCAAAGGGGGCAACCCAAACGCTGGCTTGCCCCGGAACTTTGGGCAATCTTTCTTCATATTGGGTGGGTGGAACCAGTGGAGTGAAGAGTTCTCCACCGTTGGGTAGACGGGGGCGGTTGGTGGCAACGTCCATCCTGACTTGAAAAACCAAGGGTAAAGAAAAGAAACTAAAGGGCAAGGGTGGGTAATTTTGGGGTCCCAGAAAAGGGAACACCGGGAAATAAGGTGAAAAAAAAAGGAGTAAAGTTCTGCCCTTAAAAGGGGGAGGAAGTTTCAAACAAAAAAACCCTACCCCGGGAGGAATATTGGTTCAACAAAGGGGAAAACTGAACGCCCAACAACAGAAACCCAGTAAACTTGCCCACCGAGTCCCCGAACACATGAAACCCCAAAAGAAGCTTTACTAAAAACCAAGTTCGGGGGTTTTCAAAAAGAAAGGGGGATGGGGAAATTTTTACTTACCCCAAACCTTGCAGGAAGGGAAGCCTCAAAGCAGGGGGTGCATCCCGGAAACTTTGAAAAAAAGGCCCCCAAAAATTTTTTTTGGGAAAATCGAGGGTTTTAAGGAACACCTTTTTGGGGGGTAAAAAAATTTACGGGGGGGTAACCCGCTTGGGTCTTACCCGGATGCTACGCCGACGGGGGGGAGGCAGAGGTACGACCTATACATGCGCATCCCGTGACGCACACAAGTCACAGGCCAAAAAGGGATCTCCCCTAAAGCATGGGGTGAACTATATGCTATACAACACAGGGATCGCAACTATGCGCACCTATCATCGCTGCCACTTCATCTATCATCGCTGCCCCTTACCCACATCTGGCCCACCCCATCTATCACCACTGTCCACTTACTTCCCCCTGCCCACTTTTATCTATCATCTTTTTCCCCCTTTATCTATAAACTGCTGCCCACTTCATCTATCATCCGCTGTCAACTTCACTATACATCTTTCTGCCCACATCATCTATCATCTGCTGAGCCCACTTCATCTATCATACCTGTCCACTTCATCAATCTTCTTTCTGCCCACTTCATCTATCATCCGCTGCCTACTTCATCTATCACCCACTGTCCACTTCATCAATCATCTGCTGTCCACTTCATCTATCAATCCGCTGCCTACTTCATCTATCATTCGCTGTCCACTTCATCTATCATACACTGCCCACTTTATCTATCATCCGCTGTCCACTTCATCTATCGTCCACTGTCCACTTCATCTATCATCTGCTGTCCACCCTTTATCCATCATCCGCTGTCCACCTCATCTATCATCTGCTGTCCCCTTCATCTATCATCCAGTGTCTGCTTCATCTATCATCCGCTGTCCACTTCATCATCATCTGCTGTCCACCCTTTATCTATCATCCAGTGTCTGCTTCATCTATCATCCGCTGTCCACTTCATCTATCATCTGCTGTCCACTTCATCTATCATCTGCTGTCCACTTCATCTATCATCTGCTGTCCACTTCATCTATCATCCGCTGTCCTCTTCATCTATCATCTGCTGTGCACTTCATCTATCAGCCGCTGTCCACTTCATCTATCATCTGCTGTGCACTTCATCTATCAGCCGCTGCCCACTTCATCTATCATCCGCTGTCCACTTCAACTATCATCCGCTGTATACTTTGTCTATCATCCGCTGTCCACTTCATCTACCATCCACTGTCCACTTTGTCTATCATCCGCTGTCCACTTTGTCTATCATCCGCTGTCCACTTCATTTTTCATCTGCTGTCCACTTCATTTATCATCCGCTGTCCACTTTGTCTATCATCCGCTGTCCACTTCATCTATCATCCGCTGTCCACTTTGTCTATCATCCGCTGTCCACTTCATCTATCATCAGCTGTCCACTTCATCTATCATCCGCTGTCCACTTTGTCTATCATCCGCTGTCTACTTTGTCTATCATCCGCTGTCCACTTCATCTATCATCCGCTGTCCACTTCATCTATCATCCGCTGTCCACTTCATCTATCATCCGCTGTCCACTTCATCTATCATCCGCTGTCCACTTCATCTATCATCCGCTGTCCACTTCATCTATCATCCGCTGTCCACTTTTATCTACCATCCGCTGTCCACTTTGTCTATAATCCGCTGTCCACTTTGTCTATCATCCGCTGTCCACTTCATCTATCATCCGCTGTCCACTTTGTCTATCATCCGCTGTCCACTTTGTCTATCATCCGCTGTCCACTTCATCTATCATCCGCTGTCCACTTCATCTATCATGCGCTGTCCACTTTGTCTATCATCCGCTGTCCACTTCATCTATCATCCGCTGTCCACTTTGTCCCATCATCCACTGTCCCCTTTATCTATCATCCGCTGTCCACTTTGTCTATCATCCGCTGTCCACTTTGTCTATCATCTGCTGTCCACTTTGTCTATCATCCACTGTCCACTTCATCTATCATCCGCTGTCCACTTTGTCTATCATCCGCTGTCCACTTCATCTATCATCTCCTGTCCACTTTGTCTATCATCCACTGTCCACTTTGTCTATCATCTGCTGTCCACTTCATCTATCATCTGCTGTCCACTTTGTCTATCATCCGCTGTGCACTTCATCTATCATCCACTGTCCACTTTGTCTATCATCTGCTGTCCACTTCATCTATCATCTGCTGTCCACTTTGTCTATCATCCGCTGTCCACTTCATCTATCATCCACTGTCCACTTTGTCTATCATCCGCTGTCCACTTTGTCTATCATCTGCTGTCCACTTCATCTATCATCTGCTGTCCACTTCATCTATCATCTGCTGTCCACTTTGTCTATCATTCGCTGTCTACTTTGTCTATCATCCGCTGTCCACTTCATCTATCATCCGATGTCCACTTTGCCTATCATCCGCTGTCCACTTCATCTATCATTTCCCCTGTCCAATTTTTCTATCATCCGCTTTTCCCCTTCATCTATCATCCGCTGTCCACTTTGTCTATCATCCGCTGTCCACTTCATCTATCATCCGCTGTCCACTTTGTCTATCATCCGCTGTCCACTTCATCTATCATCCGCTGTCCACTTTGTCTATCATCTGCTGTCCACTTCATTCCTATCATCCGCTGTCCACTTTGTCTATCATCCGCTGTCCACTTCATCTATCATCCGCTGTCCACTTTGTCTATCATCCGCTGTCCACTTCATCTATCATCCGCTGTCCACTTTGTCTATCATCCGCTGTCCCACTTCATCTATCATCCCTGTTTCCCCTTGTCTATCATCCGCTGTCCACTTCATCTATCATCCGCTGGGCCACTTTGTCTATCATCCGCTGTCCACTTCATCTTATTCATCCGCTTGTCCACTTTGTCTATCATCCGCTGTCCCACTTCATCTATCATCCGCTGTCCACTTGTCTATCATCCGCTGTCCACTTCATCTATCATGCGCTGTCCACTTTGTCTATCATCCGCTGTCCCCTTCATCTATCATCCGCTGTCCACTTTGTCTATCATCCACTGTCCACTTCATCTATCATCCGCAGTCCACTTTGTCTATCATCCGCTGTCCACTTTGTCTATCGTCTGCTGTCCAATTCATCTATCATCTCCTGTCCACTTTGTCTATCATCCGCTGTCCACTTCATCTATCATCTGCTGTCCACTTTGTCTATCATTCGCTGTCTACTTTGTCTATCATCCGCTGTCCACTTCATCTATCATCCGATGTCCACTTTGTCTATCATCCGCTGTCCACTTCATCTATCATCCGCTGTCCACTTTTTTCTATCATCCGCTGTCCCTTCATCTATCATCCGCTGTCCACTTTGTCTATCATCCGCTGTCCACTTCATCTTCACCGCTGTCCACTTCATCTATCATCCGCTGTCCACTTCATCTATCATCCGCTGTCCACTCCATCTATCATCCGCTGTCCACTTGTCTATTATCCGCTGTCCACTTCATCTATCACCTCTGTCCACTTTATCTATCATCCGCTGTCCCCCTTCCCTCTATCAAACCGCTGTCCACTTCAAACTATCATCCGCTTTTCCCCCTTCAACTATCATCCGCTGTCCACTTCTCTATCATCCGCTGTCCCTCCATCTATCATCCGCTGTCCACTTTGTCTAATTTTCCGCTGTCCACTTCATCTATCATCCTCTGTCCACTTCATCTATCACCGCTGTCCACTTCATCTATCATCCGCTGTCCACTTTATCTATCATCCACTGTCCACTCCCATCTATCATCCGCTGTCCACTTTGTCTATTATCCGCTGTCCACTTCATCTATCATTTCCCCTGTCCACTTCATCTATCATCCGCTGTCCACTTCATCTATCATCCGCTGTCCACTTCATCTATCATCCGCTGTCCACTTCATCTATCATCCGCTGTCCACTTCATCTATCATCCGCTGTCCACTCCATCTATCATCCGCTGTCCACTTTGTCTATCATCCGCTGTCCACTTCATCTATCATCCGCTGTCCACTTCATCTAACTCCGCTGTCCACTTCAAACTATCATCCGCTGTCCACTTCATCTATCACGCTGTCCACTTCATCTATCATTTCCGCTGTCCACTTCATCTATCATCCGCTGTCCACTTCATCTATCATCCGCTGTCCACTTCATCTATCATCCGCTGTCCACTTCATCTATCATCCGCTGTCCACTTCATCATCATCCGCTGTCCACTTCATCATCATCCTCTGTCCACTTTTTCTATCATCCGCTGTCCACTCCATCTATCATTCCGCTGTTTCCCCTTTGTCTTTTATCTGCTGTCCACTCCATCTATCATCCGCTGTCCACTTCATCTATCATCCGCTGTCCACTTCATCTATCATCCGCTGTCCACTTCATCTATCATCCGCTGTCCACTCCAAACTATCATCCGCTGTCCACTTTGTCTATCATCCGTTGTCCACTTCATCTATCATCAGCTGTCCACTTCATCTATCATCCGCTGTCCACTTCATCTATCATCCGTTGTCCACTTCATCTATCATCCGCTGTCCACTTCATCTATCATCCGCTGTCCACTTCATCTATCATCCGTTGTCCACTTCATCCATCATCTGCTGTCCACTTTGTCTATCATTCGCTGTCTACTTTGTCTATCATCCGCTGTCCACTTCATCTATCATCAGCTGTCCACTTCATCTATCATCTGCTGTCCACTTTGTCTATCATCCGCTGTCCACTTTGTCTATCATCCGCGTCCACTTCATTATCAACCGCTGTCCACTTTGTCTATCATCCGCTGTCCACTTCATCTATCATCCGCTGCCACTTTTGTCTATCATCCCCCTGTCCACTTCATCTATCATCCGCTGTCCACTTTGTCTATCATCCACTGTCCACTTCATCTATCATCCGCTGTCCACTTTGTCTATCATCCGCTGTCCACTTCATCTATCATCCGCTGTCCACTTTGTCTATCATCCGCTGTCCACTTCATCTATCATCCGCTGTCCACTTTGTCTATCATCCACTGTCCACTTCATCTATCTTCCGCTGTCCACTTTGTCTATCATCCCTGTCCACTTCATCTACATCCCCTGTCCACTTTGTCCTTTTCATCCGCTGTCCACTTCATCTATCATCCGCTGTCCACTTCATCTTTCATCCGCTGTCCACTTTGTCTATCATCCGCTGTCCACTTTGTCTACCATCCGCTGTCCACTTCATCTATCGTCCGCTGTCCACTTCAACTATCATCTGCTGTCCACTTTGTCTATCATCCGCTGTCCACTTCATCTATCATCCGCAATCCACTTCATGTATCATCCGCTGTCCACTTCATCTATCATCCGCTGTTCACTTTGTCTATCATCCGCTGTCCACTTTGTCTATCATCCACTGCCCACTTCATCTATCATCCGCTGTCCACTTTGTCTATCATCCGCTGTCCACTTTGTCTCTCATCCGCTGTCCACTTCATCTATCATCCACTGTCCACTTCATCTATCGTCCGCTGTCCACTTTTATCAATCATCCGCTGTCCACTTTATCTATCATCCTCTGTCCACTTCATCCTTACATCCGCTGTCCACTTCATCTATCTCCTCTGTTTCCCCTTCATCTAATCATCCGCTGTCCACTTCATCTATCATCCGCTGTCCACTTCATCTATCATCCGCTGTCCACTTCATCTATCATCCACTGTCCACTTCATCTATCATCCGCTGTCCACTTCATCTATCATCCGCTGTCCACTTCATCTATCATCCGCTGTCCACTTCATCTATCATCCGCTGTCCACTTCATCTATCATCCACTGTCCACTTCATCTATCGTCCGCTGTCCACTTCATCTATCATCCGCTGTCCCCCTTCATCTATCATCCTCTGTCCACTTCATCTATCATCCGCTGTTCCACTTCATCTATCACCGCTGTCCACTTCACTATCATCCTCTGTCCACTTTATCTATCATCCGCTGTCCACTTCATCTATCATCCCCTGTCCACTTCCTCTATCATCCTCTGTCCACTTCATCAATCAATCCGCTGTCCACTTCAAACAATCATCCCTGTCCACTTCATCAATCATCCGCTGTCCACTTCATCAATCATCCGCTGTCCACTTCATCAATCATCCGCTGTCCACTTTCATCAATTTATCCGCTGTCCACTTCATCAATCATCCCTGTCCACTTCATCTATCATCCGCTGTCCACTTCATCAATCATTTCCCCTGTCCACTTCATCTATCATCCGCTGTCCACTTCATCAATCAAACCGCTGTCCACTTTTATCAATCAAACCGCTGTCCACTTCATCAATCATCCTCTGTCCACTTCATCTATCATCCGCTGTCCACTTCATCTATCATCCGCTGTCCACTTCATCAATCATCCGCTGTCCACTTCATCAATCATCCGCTGTCCACTTCATCAACATCCGCTGTCCACTTTATCAATCATCCGCTGTCCACTTCATCAATCAAACCGCTGTCCACTTCTCAATCATCCGCTGTCCACTTCATCTATCATCCTCTGTCCACTTCATCTATCATCCGCTGTCCACTTCATCTATCATTCCGCTGTCCACTTCATCAATCATCCGCTGTCCACTTCATCAATCATCCGCTGTCCACTTCATCAATCATCCGCTGTCCACTTCATCAATCATCCGCTGTCCACTTTATCAATTCATCCGCTGTCCACTTCCCTCAATCATCCGCTGTCCACCTTCATCAATCATCCCCTGTCCCCCTTCATCTATCATCCGCTGTCCACTTCATCTATCATCCGCTGTCCACTTCATCTAACAACCGCTGTCACTTCATCTATCATCCGCTGTCCACTTCATCTATCATCCGCTGTCCACTTCATCTATCATCCGCTGTCCACTTCATCTATCATCCGCTGTCCACTTCATCTATCATTCCCTGTTCCACTTCATCTATCATCCGCTGTCCACTTCATCTATCATCCGCTGTCCACTTCATCTATCATCCGCTGTCCACTTCATCTATCATCCGCTGTCCACTTCCACCCAGCAAGAAATACATAACTTTAAACCAATGTTGTGGATGACATCTTAGAAGGTAAAGATTCTCATTAAGCCACTCTGCCTGGCTTGCTTGCCACATCCTGGGTTAAGCCACTCTGCCTGGCTTGCTTGCCACAACCTGGGTTAAAGGGCCCCTCTGCCTGGCTTCTGCCACATCCTGGGTTAAGCCACTCTGCCTGGCTTGCTTGCCACATCCTGGGTTAAGCCACTCTGCCTGGCTTGCTTGCCACATCCTGGGTTAAGCCACTCTGCTTTGGGTTGCTTGCCACATCCTGGTTAAGCCACTCTGCCTGGCTTGCTTGCGCACATCCTGGGTTAAGCCCCCTCTGCTTGGCTTGCTTGCCACATCCTGGGTTAAGCCCCTGCCTGGGTTGCTTGCCACATCCTGGGTTAAGCCACTCTGCTTGGCTTGCTTGCCACATCCTGGGTTAAGCCACTCTGCCTGGCTTGCTTGCCACATCCTGGGTTAAGCCACTCTGCTTGGTTGCTTGCCCATCCTGGTTAAGCCCCCTCTGCCTGGCTTGCTTGCCACATCCTGGGTTAAGCCACTCTGCTTGGCTTGCTTGCCACATCCTTGGGTTAAGCCCCCTCTGCTGGCTTGCTTGCCACATCCTGGGTTAAGCCACTCTGCTTGGCTTGCTTGCCACATCCTGGGTTAAGCCACTCTGCCTGGCTTGCTTGCCACATCCTGGGTTAAGCCACTCTGCTTGGCTTGCTTGCCACATCCTGGGTTAAGCCACTCTGCCTGGCTTGCTTGCCACATCCTGGGTTAAGCCACTCTGCCTGGCTTGCTTGCCACATCCTGGGTTAAGCCACTCTGCTTGGCTTGCTTGCCACATCCTGGGTTAAGCCACTCTGCCTGGCTTGCTTGCCACATCCTGGGTTAAGCCCCCTCTGCCTGGCTTGCTTGCCCCCATCTGGGTTAAGGCCACTCTGCTTGGCTTGCTTGCCACATCCTGGGTTAAGCCACTCTGCCTCCCCTTGCTTGCCACATCCTGGTTTTAAGCCCCCTCTGCCTGGCTTGCTTGCCACATCCTGGGTTAAGCCAATCTGCCTGGCTTGCTTGCCACATCCTGGGTTAAGCCAATCTGCCTGGCTTGCTTGCCACATCCTGGGTTAAGCCAATCTGCCTGGCTTGCTTGCCACATCCTGGGTTAAGCCACTCTGCCTGGCTTGCTTGCCACATCCTGTGTTAAGCCACTCTGGGCCCGGCTTCTTGCCACATCCTGGGTTAAGCCAATCTGCCTGGCTTGCTTGCCACATCCTGGGTTAAGCCAATCTGCCTGGCTTGCTGGACACATCCTGGGTTAAGCCACTCTGCCTGGCTTGCTGGACACATCCTGGGTTAAGCCACTCTGCCTGGCTTGCTGGACACATCCTGGGTTAAGCCACTCTGCCTGGCTTGTTTCCACTCCTGGGGTTTAAACCCCCTGCCTGGGTTGCTTGCCACATCCTGGGTTAAAACCAATTGCCCCGCTTTCTGGACACACCTGGTTTAAACCACTCTCTTGGCTTTCTGGCACATCCGGGTTAACCCCCTCTGCCGGCTTGTGGACACATTCTGGTTAAGCCACTCTCCCCCGGGTTGCTGGATACTCCCCGGTTAACCCCCTTGCGGGATGCCGGACACATCCCGGGGTTTAAACCACTCTGGCTTTTTTTTACAATTTGCACAAAGGATTTCGTGAGTCACGGAAAAAAGGGTTTTTATGAGGTATGATGACACTGATCCAACTGTATTCGAAGTCTTTATCTGGGGCGCCCCCTC
>NW_026502358.1:0-7500 GCF_026875155.1 Cherax quadricarinatus
GCAGCAGTGTTTGTGCAGAAAAGGGGATGTGTGCAGCAGTGATGTGTGTAGCGTGGGGGTGGCTTGATGTGTGAGCAGTGGTGTGCAGAAAGTGATGTGTGCAGCAGTGTTGTGTGCAGCAGTGATGTGTGCAGCAGTGATGTGTGTAGCAGTGATGTGTGCAGCAGTGTTATGTGCAGCAGTGATGTGTGCAACAGTGATGTGTGCAGCAGTGATGTGTGTAGCAGTGATGTGTGCAGCAGTGATGTGTGCAGCAGTGATGTGTGCAGCAGTGATGTGTGCAGCAGTGATGTGTGCAGCGGTGATGTGTGCAGCAGTGATGTCTGCAGCAGTGATGTCTGCGGCAGTGATGTGTGTAGCCGTGATGTGTGCAGCAGTAAGGTGTGCAGCAGTGATGTCTGCAGCAGTGATGTCTGCAGCAGTGATGTCTGCAACAGTGATGTCTGCAACAGTGATGTCTGCAGCTTTAAGCTGTGCAGCAGAAAGCTGTGCAGTAGTGACGTGCGCAGCAGTAAGGTGTGCAGCAGTCAGCTGGGAAGCAGTGAGGTGTGAGAAGTCTGGATCCCGACATTGTTTACCTGCGTGACGTCACACAGGAACCCTGCACCGTCAATCCGGATTTTCCTTGACAAACGCAACCAGCTCAACTTATTCCTGTTTTCTGAATATATCTTTATTTATATATAAAAAAACTATGTGTAGCACTGTGTAATTTTTTTATTTACATGTAGAGAAACTGTCTTGTTGTTTTGGAATATTTCCAATTATTTTCTCTTCCTGAGAATGCCTCATTCGATCGGGTTGAGACTCCTGTTAGAGTATAGGTGCCAATGTATCATTTTTATTATTATAATAGTGCGGGTTCTAAATTTTCAGTTCCTGATGAGGGCCATCATGGGGCCAGCATGAGGGCCACAATGGGGGCCACCATGAGGGCCACCATGAGGGTCACCATGAGGGCCACCATGGGGGCCACCATGAGGGCCACTATGAGGGACATCATGGGGGCCAACATGAGGGCCACAATGAGGGCAACCATGGTGGCCACCATAAGGGCCACCTTGGGGGCCATCATGAGGGCCACCTTGGGGGCCACCATGAGGACAACCATGAGGGACATCATGGGGGCCAACATGAGGGCCACAATAAGGGCAACCATGGGGGCCACAATAAGGGCCACCTTGAGGGCTACCATGAGAGCCACCATGGGGGCCACCGTGAGGGCCACCATGGAGGGGCCATCCTTCACAATGAGTGATCCAATGTTCACTATGGCGACCAATTTTCACTGTTTGGCCACAAAGTTCTGAAATCGATGAGGACACCAGAGTTGTGCAAGTTATGATGGATATACCAAATGTTATGTGATATACCAAAGCCTACCTCCCACACTGTGTATACTCTGAGAGATATACACCACCACCAGTCTACCTCCCACACTGTGTATACTCTGAGAGATATACACCACCACCAGTCTACCTCCCACACTGTGTATACTCTGAGAGATATACACCACCACCAGTCTACCTCCAACACTGTGTATACTCTGAGAGATATACACCACCACCAGTCTACCTCCCACACTGTGTATACTCTGACAGATATACACCCCCACCAGTCTACCTCCCACACTGTGTATACTCTGAGAGATATACACCTCCACAAATCTACCTCCCACACTGTGTATACTCTGAGAGATATACACCACCACCAGTCTACCTCCCACATTGTGTATACTCTGAGAGATATACACCCTCACCAGTCTACCTCCCGCACTGTGTATACTCTGAGAGATATACACCCTCACCAGTCTACCTCCCACACTGTGTATACTCTGAGAGATATACACCCTTACCAGTCTACCTCCCACACTGTGTATACTCTGAGATATATACACCCTCACCAGTCTACCTCCCACACTGTGTATACTCTGAGACATATACAACCTCACCAGTCTACCTCCCACACTGGGTATACTCTGAGACATATACACCACCACCAGTCTACCTCCCACACTGTGTATACTCTGAGACATATACACCCTCACCAGTCTACCTCCCACACTGTGTATACTCTGAGAGATATACACCCCCACCAGTCTACCTCCCACACTGTGTATACTCTGAGAGATATTCACCACCACAAGTCTACCTCCCACACTGTGTATACTCTGAGACATATACACCACCACCAGTCTACCTCCCACACTGTGTATACTCTGAGACATATACACCCTCACCAGTCTACCTCCCATACTGTGTATACTCTGAGAGATATACAGCCCCACCAGTCTACCTCCCACACTGTGTATACTCTGAGAGATATTCACCACCACCAGTCTACCTCCCACACTGTGTATACTCAGAGACATATACACCCTCACCAGTCTACCTCCCACACTGTGTATACTCTGAGACATATACACCCTCACCAGTCTACCTCCCACACTGTGTATATTCTGAGACATATACACCACCACCAGTCTACCTCCCACACTGTGTATACTCTGAGACATATACACCCTCACCAGTCTACCTCCCACACTGTGTATACTCTGAGATATATACACCCTCACCAGTCTACCTCCCACACTGTGTATACTCTGAGAGATATACACCACCACCAGTCTACCTCCCACACTGTGTATACTCTGAGACATATACACCACCACCAGTCTACCTCCCACACTGTGTATACTCTGAGATATATACACCCTCACCAGTCTACCTCCCACACTGTATATACTCTGAGATATATACACCCTCACCAGTCTACCTCCCACACTGTGTATACTCTGAGACATATACACCACCACCAGTCTACCTCCCACACTGTGTATACTCTGAGATATATACACCCTCACCAGTCTACCTCCCACACTGTGTATACTCTGAGACATATACACCACCACCAGTCTACTCCCACTCTGTGTATACTCTGAGAGATATACACCACCACCAGTCTACCTCCCACACTGTGTATACTCTGAGAGATATACACCACCACCAGTCTACCTCCCACACTGTGTATACTCTGAGACATATACACCACCACCAGTCTACCTCCCACACTCTGTATACTCTGAGACATATACACCCTCACCAGTCTACCTCCCACACTGTGTATACTCTGAGACATATACACCCTCACCAGTCTACCTGCCACACTGTGTATACTCTGAGACATATACACCCTCTCCAGTCTACCTCCCACACTGTGTATACTCTGAGACATATACACCCTCGCCAGTCTACCTCCCACACTGTGTATACTCTGAGATATATACACCCTCACCAGTCTAACTCCCACACTGTGTATACTCTGAGATATATACACCCTCAACAGTCTACCTCCCACACTGTGTATACTCTGAGACATATACACCCTAGCCAGTCTACCTCCCACACTATGTATACTCTGAGACATATACACCCTCACCAGTCTACCTCCCACACTGTGTATACTCTGAGACATATACACCCTCACCAGTCTACCTCCCACACTGTGTATACTCTGAGATATATACACCCTCACCAGTCTACCTCCCACACTGTGTATACTCTGAGACATATACACCACCACCAGTCTACCTCCCACACTGTGTATACTCTGAGACATATACACCCTCACCAGTCTACCTCCCACACTGTGTATACTCTGAGACATATACACCCTCACCAGTCTACCTCCCACACTGTGTATACTCTGAGACATATACACCCTCACCAGTCTACCTCCCACACTGTGTATACTCTGAGACATATACACCCTCACCAGTCTACCTCCCACACTGTGTATACTCTGAGACATATACACTACCACCAGTCTACCTCCCACACTGTGTATACTCTGAGACATATACACCACCACCAGTCTACTTCCCACACTGTGTATACTCTGAGACATATACACCACCACCAGTCTACCTCCCACACTGTGTATTACTCTGAGGACATATACACCCACCAGTCTACCTCCCACACTGTGTATACTCTGAGAGATATACACCCTCACCAGTCTACCTCCCACACTGTGTATACTCTGAGACATACACACCCTCACCAGTCTACCTCCCACACTGTGAATACTCTGAGACATATACACCCTCACCAGTCTACCTCCCACACTGTGTATACTCTGAGACATATACATCCTCACCAGTCTACCTCCCACACTGTGTATACTCTGAGACATATACACCACCACCAGTCTACCTCCCACACTGTGTATACTCTGAGACATACACACTGTGTATATATCGTGTATAAAATGATCTTTGAGTGATCTATGCAAATTAGTGTTAAATCATTATTAATAAAACACAAAAACAATGAAAATTTTGTCTTATATTCGGTAATAATTTCCCAAAAAATTGTGTGACCATGTAAAAAAATAATTTTTGTATATTCGTTAATATAATTACTTGTGCAAAAGTAATTAATGAATCCAGGAACATAAATAAAAATATGGAAAATGTAATTAACCTTATAAAAAATAATTGAAGTGTTGATGGGGAAGTGTAGATGAAGTGTGGGTGGCGAAGTGTGGGTGGTGAAGTGTAAATGAAGTGTGGGTGGTGAAGTGTGGGTGGTGAAGTGTGGGTGGTGAAGTGTGATGGTGAAGTGTGGGTGGTGAAGTGTAAATGAAGTGTGGGTGGCGAAAGTGTGGGTGGTGAAGTGTAAATGAAGTGTGGGTGGTGAAGTGTGTGGTGGTGAAGTGTGGATGGTGAAGTGTGGATGGTGAAGTGTGGGTTGGTGAAAGTGTGGGTGGTGAAGTGTGGGTGGTGAAGTGTAAATGAGTGTGGGTGTGTGAAGTGTGGGTGGTGAAGTGTGGATGGTGAAGTGTGGATGGTGAAGTGTGGGTGGTGAAGTGTGGGTGGTGAAGTGTGGGTGGTGAAGTGTGGGTGGTGAAGTGTGGGTGGTGAAGTGTGGGTGGTGAAGTGTGGGTGGTGAAGTGTGGGTGGTGAAGTGTAAATGAAGTGTGGGTGGTGAAGTGTGGGTGGTGAAGTGTGGTGGTGAAGTGTGGATGGTGAAGTGTGGGTGGTGAAGTGTGGATGGGAAGTGTGGGGGGTGAATTTGGGTGGTGAGTGTGGTGGTGAACTGTGGGGGTGAAGTGTGGGTGGAATGTGTGTGAAGTGTGGATGGTGAACTGTGGAGGGTGAAGTGTGGGTGGTGAAGTGTGGGTGGTGAAGTGTGGGTGGTGAAGTGTGGGTGGTGAAGTGTGGGTGGTGAAGTGTGGGGGTGAAGTATGGGTGGTGAAGGTGTGGGTGGTGAAGTGGGGTGGTGAATGGATGGAAGTGTGGGGGTGAAGTGGTGGGGGGGTGAGGTGGGGGTGAAGTGTGGGTGGTGAGTGTGGTGGTGAAAGTGGGGTGGGAAGGTGGGGGGGTGGGGGGTGAAGTGGGGGGGGTGAAGTGTGGTGGTGAAGGGGTGGTGGGGGGGGTGAAGTGTGGGTGGTGGGGGGGGTGGTGGGGTGGGAAGTGGGTGGTGAAGTGTGGGTGGTGAATTTGGGTGGTGAGGTGGGTTGGAAGGTGGGGGGTGAAGTGTGGGTGGTGAAGTGTGGGGGGTAAGTTGTGGGGGGGTTGAAGTGTGGGTGGTGAAGTGTGGGTGGTAAGTGTGGATGGTGAAGTGTGGGGGTGGTAAAGTGGGGGTGGGTGAAGGTGGGTGTGGAAGGTGGTTGGTGAAGGGGTGGGTGGTGAAGTGTGGGGGAAGTGGTGGGTGGTGGGGGGTTGGGTGGTGGGAATGTGGGGGGTAAGTGTTGGTGGTAAGTGTGGGGTGGTGAGTGGGGGTGGTGATGTGGGTGGTGAAGTGGTGGTGAATGTGGGTGGTGAAGTGTGGGGTGAGGGGGGGGGTGGGTGAAGTTGGGTGGTGAAGTGTGGGGTGAGGGGGTGTGTGGGTGGTGAAGTGTGGGGGGTTGAAGTGGGTGGTGAAGTGGGGGGGTGAAGTGGGTGGTGAATTTGTGGTGGTGAAGTGTGGGTGGTGAAGGGTGGGTGAAGTGTGGTGAAGTGTGGGGGGTTTGAAGGGTTGGTGGTAAAATGTGGTGAAGTGTGGTGGTAAGTGTGGGTGGTGAAGTGTGGATGGTGAAGTGTGGGTGGGTTTGTGGAGAAGGGGGTGGTGATGTGGGAGGTAGTGAAGTAGGGGTGGTGAAGTGTGGGAGGTGGGTGGTGAATTTGTGGGTTGTGATGGGTGGGTGAAGGGGTGGGTGGTGAAGTGTGGGGGGTGGGGTTGGGTGGGGGGTTGGGGGTGAAGTTGGGTGGGGGTTTTGGTGGAAGGTGGATGGGGGTGTGGGGGGTGGGTTTTGTGGTGAAGTATGGGTGGTGAAGTGTGGGGTTTGTGGTGAAGTGGGGGTGGAAGTGTGGGTGGTGAAGTGTGGGGGTGAGTGTGGGTGGAAGTGTGGGTGGTGAAGTTGGGGGTGTGTTGGGAAGTGTGGGGGTGAAGTGGTGGTTAAAGTGTGGGTGGTGAAGTTTTGGTTGGTGAAGTGATGGGTGGTGAATTTGTGGGTGGTGAAGTGTGGGGGGTGAAGGGGTGGTGGGAAGGGTTGGGGGGTGGTGAATGTGGTGTGGTTGGGTGGGAAGTGTGTGTGAGTTTGGTGGTGAAGTGGGTGGTGAGTGTGGGTGGGGGAAGTGGGGTGGTTGAAGTGTGGGTGGTGAGTGTGGGTGGTGAAGTGTGGGTGGGGGAGTGGGGTGGTGAAGTGTGGTTGGTGAAGTGTGGTGGTGGGTGGTGGGTGGTGGGAAGTGTGGGTGGTGGTGTGGGTGGTGAATTGTGGTGGGGAAGTGGGGGTGGTGGGTGGTGTGAAGTGTGGGTGGTGAAGTGTGGGTGGGGTGAATTTGTGGTGGTGAAGTTTGGGTGGGAAGTGTGGGTGGTTGAAGTGTGGGTGGTGAAGTTGGGTAGGAAGTGGTGGTAAGTGTGGGTGGTGAAGTGTGGGTGGTAAAGTGTGGGTGGTAAGTGTGGGGTATGGGTGTGAGTGTGGGTGGGAAGTGGGGTGGTGAAGTGTGGGTGGGGGAAGTGTGGGGGGTAAAGTGTGGGTGGTTGAAGTGGGGGTGGTAAAGTGTGGGGGGGTGAAGTGGGGGTGGTGAGTGTGGGTGGTGAAGTGGGGGTGGTGAAGTGTGGGTGGTGAATTTGGGGGTGGGTGAAGTGGTGGGTGGTGATTGGGTGGAAGTGGGGTTTGGTGAAGTGTGGGGGGTGAAGTGTGTGGGGGATGGGTTGGTGAAGTGTGGGTGGTGAAGTGGGGGTGGTGAAGTGTGGTGGTGAAGTGGGTTGGTGAAGTGTGGGTGGTTGGGTAATTGGTGGTAAAGTGTGGGTGAAGTGTGGGTGGTGAAGTGGGGGTGGTGAATTTGTGGGTGGTGAAGTGTGGGTGAAGTGTGGGTGGTGAAGTGTGGGGTTTGTGAAGGTGGGGGTGGTGAAGTTTTGGTGGTAAAAGTGTGGGGGGTGAAGTGTTGGGGTGAAGTGGGGTTGAAGTGTGGGTGGTGAAGTGTGGGGGGGTGAAGTTTTGGGTGGTGAAGTG
>NW_026502358.1:12500-18235 GCF_026875155.1 Cherax quadricarinatus
TTGACAACATAAGATGGCAGGGTACGATATTGACAACATACGATGGCAGGGTACGATATTCCAACATTACGATGGCAGGGTACGATATTCCCAACATACGATGGCAGGGTACGATATTACAACATACGATGGCAGGGTACGATATTCCCAACATACGATGGCAGGGTACGATATTGACAACATAAGATGGCAGGGTACGATATTGACAACATACGATGGCAGGGTACGATATTCCCAACATACGATGGCAGGGTACGATATTCCCAACATACGATGGCAGGGTACGATATTACAACATACGATGGCAGGGTACGATATTCCCAACATTCGATGGCAGGGTACGATATTGACAACATTCGATGGCAGGGTACGATGTTCCCAACATACGATGGCAGGGTACGATATTCCCAACATTCGATGGCAAGGTACGATATTGACAACATACGATGGCAGGGTACGATATTGACAACATAGGATGGCAAGGTACGATATTGACAACATACGATGGCAGGGTGCGATATTCCCAACATACGATGGCAGGGTACGATATTCCCAATATACGATGGCAGGATACGATATTCCCAACATTCGATGGCAGGGTACGATATTGACAACATACGATGGCAGGGTGCGATATTGACAACATACGATGGCAGGGTACGATATTGACAACATACGATGGCAAGGTACGATATTTGCAACATACGATGGCAGGGTACGATATTGACAACATACGATGGCAAGGTACGATAATGACAACATACGATGGCAGGGTACGATATTGACAACATACGATGGCAAGGTACGATATTGACAACATACGATGGCAGCGTGCGATATTCCCAACATACGATGGCAGGGTACGATATTCCCATTACACGATGGCAGGATACGATATTCCCAACATTCGATGGCAGGGTACGATATTGACAACATACGATGGCAGGGTGCGATATTGACAACATACGATGGCAGGGTACGATATTGACAACATACGATGGCAAGGTACGATATTGACATCATACGATGGCAGGGTTACGATATTGACAACATACGATGGCAAGGTACGATATTGACAACATACGATGGCAGGGTACGATATTGACAACATACGATGGCAAGGTACGATATTGACAACATACGATGGCAGGGTACGATATTGACAACATACGATGGCAAGGTACGATATTGACAACATACGATGGCAAGGTACGATATTGACAACATACGATGGCAGGGTACGATATTCAAGCCTGAAATATAACTCTAGCTTAGTTCTCCTTCCTAGTTTCCTGCATAACTTCCTGGTTTCTTGCATAACTTTCTGGTTTCTTGAATAACTTCCTGGTTTGTTGCCCAACTTAATAGTTTCTTGCCTAACTTTCTGGTTTCTTGCATAACTTTCTGGTTTCTTGCCTAACTTTCTGGTTTCTTGCCTAACTTTCTGGTTTCTTGCATAACTTCCTGGTTTCTCGGATAACTTCCTGGTATTCTTGCTAATCTCTGGTTTCTTGCCTAACTTTCCCGGGTTTCTTGCTTAACCCCTGTTTTTTTGATAATTCCGGTTTCTTGCTAACTTCTGGTTTCTTCCCTAACTTCCCGTTTCTTGCTAACTTATGGTTCTTGCATAACTTCCTGGTTTCGGGCATAATCCATGGTTCTTGCTAATTTCTGGTTTCTGCATAACTTCCTGGTTTCTGCACTAACTTGGTTTCTTCTTGATAATTTCCCTGGTTTCTTGCATAACTTCTGGTTTCTTGCATAAACTTCCTGGTTTTGATAAACTTCCTGTTTTTGCATAACTTCGTTTCTTGATAATTTTTTTCTTCATAACTTCCGGGTTTCTGGCAAACTTCTGGTTTCCTTGCTTTAACTTCCTGGTTTCTGCTTTAACTCCTGGTTTTTTCATGTTCCGGGTTTCTTGCATATCTTTGGTTTCTTGCATAACTTCTGTTTCTTGCTAACTTTGGTTTCTTGAAAACTTCCGTTTCGGATACTTCCGGTTTCTTGCATAATTTTCCCTTGGTTTTCTTGCGTAATCATTGGTTTTGCATAACCCTTCGGTTTCTTGGCTAACTTCTGGTTTCTTGCATAAACTTTGGTTTTTTGCATAACTTCCTGGTTTTTGCAAAAATTCTGGTTTTTTGCATAAACTTTTGGTTTTGGCATAATTCCTGGTTTCTGCATAAACCTTCCTGGTTTCTTGCAAAATTGGTTTTTGCAATTTTGTTCTTGCTAACTTCTGGTTTCTTGCATAATTCCTGGTTTCTTGCATAATCGGTTTCCTGATAACTTTCGGTTTCTGTGAAATAACTTCCTGGTTTCTTGATATTTGGTTCTTGATAACTTCCTGGTTTCTTAGCTTTACTTTTGGTTTCTTGCATAAACTTCCGGGGTTTCTTGGATAAATTTTCGGTTTCTTGCATAACTTCTGGTTTTTGGATAATTTTTTTTGTAATTCTGTTTTTATACTTCCGGGGTTTCTGCATATAACTTTGGTTTTTGCATAACTTTTTTCTTGGTTTCTGTTTCTTGCAAAACTTTTGGGTTTTTTCTTGCATTAATTCTGGTTTCTGGAAATAAATTCTGGTTCTTGACCGGTTTTATAATTTTCCTGGTTTCTTGCATAACTTTTGTTTTTGATAACTTATGTTTGTTGCCATTGGCCTAACTTCTGGTTTCTTGCCTAATAATGGGTTTTTGCCTAACTTAGGTTTCTTGTTAACTTTCTGGTTTCTTGCAAAATTTTGGGTTTTCTTGCATAATTTTCGGGTTTCTTGCATAACTCCTGGTTTCTAGCTTTACTTAAATGGTTTCTGGCTTTTAACTTCGGGTTTTCTGGCATAACTCCTGGCTTCTGGCATAACTTCCTGGTTTCTTGCTTTACTTCCTGGTTTCTTCTAACTTTCGGGGGTTTCTGGCATAAACTTCCTGGTTTTGGATAACTTTCTGGTTTTTGATTAACTTTTGGTTTTTGTATAATTTTGGGGTTCTGCATAACTTCTGGTTTCTTGCATAACTTCGGGTTTCTTGATAAAACTTCCTGGTTCTGGCAATAACTTCTGGATTTTGCAAAAACTTTTGGTTTCTTTGCATATTTTGGGTTCTGAATAACTTCTGGTTCTTGCATAATTTCCCTGGTTTCTTGCATAACTTTCTGGTTTCTTGATAACTTCTGGTTTATGCTATTTCTGGTTTCTGCAAAAATTCTGGTTTTTGATAATTTGTGGTTTCTTGCATAATTTGGTTTTCTTGGCTTTAACTTATTTCTGTAATTTTTTTGGGATAACTTTCGGGGTTTCTGCATAACTTTCTGGTTTTTTTGCAAAAACTTTACTGGTTTCTGCATAACTTTCTGGTTTCTTGCATAATTTTCGGGTTCTTGCATAATTTTCCTGGTTTCTTGCAAAAACTTTCTGGTTTCTTGCATAATTTTCTGGTTTCTTGCATAACTTCTGGTTTTCTTGCATAATTTTCCTGGTTTCTTGCAAAAAACTTTTTTTGGTTTTCTTGCATATTTTCTGGTTTCTGGCATAACTTCCTGGTTTCTTGCCTAACTTTCTGGTTTCTTGCATAACTTCCTGGTTTCTTGCATAACTTCCTGGTTTCTTGCATAACTTTCTGGTTTCTTGCATAACTTCCTGGTTTCTTGCATAACTTTCTGGTTTCTTGCATAACTTTCTGGTTTCTTGCATAACTTTCTGGTTTCTTGCATAACTTCCTGGTTTCTTGCATAACTTTCTGGTTTCTTGCATAACTTTCTGGTTTCTTGCATAACTTTCTGGTTTCTTGCATAACTTCTGTTTCTTGCATAATTTTGGTTCTTTGCAATTTACTGCCGGGTTTCTTGCTAACTTTCTGGTTTCTTGCAAAATTCCTGGTTTCTTGCATAACTTCCGGGTTTTCTGCATAATTTCGGTTTCTTGCATAACTTTCTGGTTTCTTGCATAATTTCCCTGTTTCTTCATAATTCCCTGTTCTTGCATAACTTCCTGGGTTTCTTGCAAATTTCCTGTTTTTTTGCTAACTTCCTGGTTTCTGCTAACTTTCTGGTTTCTTGCATAATTTCTGTTTCTGCATAACTTCCTGGTTTCTTGCATAACCCTGTTTCTTGCATAACTTTTGGTTTCTTGCATAACTTTTGGGTTTCTGCATAATTCTGGTTTCTTGCATAACTTCCTGGTTCTTGCATAACTTCCTGGTTCTTCAAACTTCGCGAATGGAGGACAGGAGAGATAGGGGGACATGATAACGACATACAAAATACTGAGGGGAAATTTGACAAGGTGGAAAAGACAGGATGTTTCCAGAGATTGGACACAGTAACAAGGGGACACAGTTGGAAGCTGAAGACACAGATGAATCACAGGGATGTTAGGAAGTATTTCTTCAGCCACAGAGTAGTCAGTAAGTAGATTAGTTTGGGAAGCGATGTAGTGGAGGCAGGATCCATACATAGCTTTAAGCAGAGGTATGATAAAGCTCACGGCTTTAGGGAGAGTGACCTAGTAGCGATCAGTGAAGAGGCGGGGCCAGGAGCTCGGACTCGACCCCCGCAAAACCCCAACTAGGTGAGTACAACTAGGTGAGTACACACACACACGCACACATACACACACACTCACACAAACACACACACACACCACACACACACAAAACACACACACACACACACACACACACACACACACACACACACATACACACACACACACACACACACATACACACACACACTCTCCACACACACACACACACACACACACAACACACACACACACTACACCACACCACACACACACACACATACACACACAACACACACACACATACACACACCCCACTCTCACACACCCAACCCACACAAAACACACACACACACACACACACCACAAAGCACACACACCCACACACACACACACACACATACACACAAACACACACACACACACACACACACACACACACACACACACACACACACACACACACACACACCCCCACACACACACACACACACACACACACACACTGCTGCTGCACTCTAATACACACACTGACACACTGAGACAATCGTAGGTAAAGCACTCGCCATGAACACTGTGTTAATGATCTGGAGAGTCGTAGTGACAGTAAGTTAGGAGGAGAAACAGAAGCACTCCCAGGAGGAGGACAAGGAGACGAGGAGATAGAAAAGCACTCCCAGGAGGATGAGAAGGAGACGAGGAAATAGAGAAACACTCCCAGGAGGACAAGGAGACGAGGAGATAGAGAAGCACTCCTAGGAGCAGGAGGAGCAGGCGGAAGCGAAGGAGCAGGAAGAGGACGTGGATGTCAAGGACTCAGGGGAGAATAAAAAAGAGAATAAAATAGAGAGCAGAGAGTAAAAAAAAGTAAAAACGAAGGAAAAAACGTGTTTCATTTATTTAAAATTAAATAAAGTAAGGGGAAAAAAGAAATAAATAACCGTAAAGAAAAGAAGGGAAAAAAAGAATAAAAAAAAGATAAGAAGAGGGGGAAACAGGGAAAAAACGACCAAAAAAGAATAGGGGAAAAAAAAGAACCCTTATAAAAAATGAGGGAAAAGAAATACCCAAGTAAGGGGGGAAGCAAAAAAAAGATCGAGAAGAAAGGGAAAAGGGTAATTATGGTTTTAAATGGGACGGAGAGAAAAAGAGGAAGAACGTAGATTGGATTTTAATTTTGATAAAAGGGCGACCAAATGTCAGCCACCA
>NW_026502368.1:0-12813 GCF_026875155.1 Cherax quadricarinatus
GGGTTTAAAACACCTAAATTACGGGGGAGCGCTGAGGTTCCTAAAACTGTATTCCCTGGAAGCAGGCGGGAGAGATACATGATTTATACACCTGGAAAATCCTAGAGGGACTAGTACCGAACTTGCCCGAAAATCACTAAACCTACGAAAGCAAGACTTGGCAGACGATGCAACATCCCCCAATGAAAAGCGGGGGTGTCACTAGCACGTTAAGAGACCATACAATAAGTGTCAGGGGCCCGAGACTGTTCAACTGCCTCCCAGCTTTACATAAGGGGGATTACCAACAGACCCTGGCAGTCTTCAAGCTGGCACTGGACAAGCACCTAAAGTGGGGTTCCTGACCAGCCGGGCTGTGGCTCGTACGTTGGTTTGCGTGCAGCCAGCAGCAACAGCCTGGTTGATCAGGCTCTGATCCCCCAGGTTGCCTGGTCACAGCCCGGGCCGCGGGGGCGTTGACCCCCGGAACTCTCTCCAGGTAAACTCCTGGTAAACGACATGACTACTGGACCTCTCTCCTTGACGAAGACATTCGCAGACCCACAAACCAACACAACCTTTTCTACTCCTGGCATGATCCTGTCTCCTAACCCTATTTACAAATTACCTTGGATTCGCTACAGTACCTTCTCTACAGTACCATTCTCTGACCCACGTTTGCCTACTTTTGGTTATAGACAGGCTCAGTTCCTACACTCCTCTCTAGCGCTAAACGTCACCTGTCCCTTCTCCCGCTCACCCACCGGAGTCCCAACAGAAAGAGCTGAATTTCTCTTCTCAAAAACTGTCCGACGATCGCCTTCGCTGCTGGGTTAAGCCCTGGCTCATTTCTACAAACTAAGAACCTTCTCTCCGCACTATCTTCTTTTTCCCGTCTTTCCCGCTATCCCATTTGGGATCTTACCTGAACTTCGTTCTTTTCGTTCGTTCGCTTCGGGCTTCAAAATTTCACGTACGGTGCTCTTGCACCTACTGCTAGTTGAGGGACGATTACCTCATCTTCTGTACATAGTTCTCCTGTCTTCAAGTTATTTTCCGGGAAATTTTGCATTGATAAAGCCACTGAAAGGCGAAACATCTACAATAACGTGTCGGTTTTTGTGAACCATTCATCTACAATAAAGATACCCAGATGTTGCACATGTGTCTCAATTTCATCTTGTCGAACGAACGAAAGTTCAGGTAAAAAGAGACAGAGAGAAGAGAGAATCCTCAAAATAGATTCAAATTAAACAAAGTTTTGATTAAGAAAGGATATAGGAAAGTATTGGTTCGGAAATAGGGTAGTTGATAGTGGAAAAAGTTTGCCTAGTAGAGTTATTGAGGCTAAAAAACCCTTTGGGGAGGTTGGATAAATACATGAATGAGAGGAGTTGGATTTGAGTGGTACTTGCATGTGAGTTAATGGAATTATCAAAGCTTATTGCTTGGGTAGAATTGAAAATTGGGTAGGGCAAATATTTTGTTAGTGGGATGGCCTAGTATGGGCCAACAGGCCTGATGCAGTGGATTTGAGTGGGACTTGCACAGGAACTAGTGGATTTACTAGAGCTTATTGTTAGGGTAGATCCAAAGTGGGTTGGATTTGTGAAGGACCTGCTCAGCATGGGCCAACACGCCTACTGCAGTGTTCTTTCTTCCTTTGTGGAAACGGCTTACCGGTTGTGTAGGTTTGAGAGAGATACTGCAGAGTATTACCACCTCAGTGGTGACCTGTGGTTGATAGTGGACGAGATGAAAGATTTTGAATAATGTCAGGTCTTCCTAAACTTTTCCAATGACTATTATATTTAGGAAAACCTGACATTATTCAAAATCTTTCATCTTGTCCACTATCAACCACAGAAACCGAAGCCCTCAGCTTAGGCCTCAAATCCGCAACAGGAATTACGAAACCAAAACAAGACCTCAGTTTCATCGCCAAAAACTACAGACACAATGACTCCCACTTCCAAAAGGTTTTCTTTTAAGGCATTTATCTCAGCAGCCATTTTCTACACGCAGCTCCATTACCTGACGAACTCAGAACAGCTGACAACCCGCACTTACTGTCCCTATCACAACAATCTGTCACTGTCTGGCGTTAATCCTTGACTACCCTTCTTCGTTTACACACGGACACATACACTCAAGGCATGCAATAGCTAAAAGGCCCTTGGCAGCCTCTACAATCTGAAATCATGCCTCTCAACGCACCAAACTACAAACCTCTAAAAATCCCTAATACGTCCTACTGATAACTTACTCTCCTCTAGCCCTCTCTCTTGCAAGAGCAAAAAACAAAACTTTTTACCCTTAAACTGCAGCGTGTCCAGAACAAGGCGCTGCGCTGGATGCTTGATGTAGATGGGAGGAGTTCGCCACAATCGAGTCTCCCATGCCCAGTAGCACATCCCTGCGCTGAAGTCTGGTACTGGAAGAAGGCTCAGTGACAGACAGATAAGACAAAAACTTGAGACCGACATGAATACTGGACCTCTCTCCCGGACGAAGACATTCGTGCAGAACCCACAAAAACCAAACACAACCTTTTCTACTCCTGCATGATCCTGCTCCTAACCCCTACTTACAAATAACCTTGGATCCGCTGACAGGTACCTTCTAAGACAGGTACCATTCTCTGACCCACGTTTGCCTTAGCATTTTTGGGTTAAGACATGGCCTGGTGGCGGTGGCCCGGTGGCCTGGTGGCTAAAGCTCCCGCTTCACACACGGAGGGCCCGGGTTCGATTCCCGGCGGGTGGAAACATTTCGACACGTTTCCTTACACCTGTTGTCCTGTTCACCTAGCAGCAAATAGGTACCTGGGTGTTAGTCGACTGGTGTGGGTCGCATCCTGGGGGACAAGATTAAGGACCCCAATGGAAATAAGTTACAGTCCTCGATGACGCACTGACTTTCTTGGGTTATCCTGGGTGGCTAACCCTCCGGGGTTAAAAATCCGAACGAAATCTTATCTTATCTTATCTAGCCCTAAACGTCGCATGTCCCTTCCTCCTCGCTCACCCCACTGGAGTCCTAACAGAAGAGCCTGAATTTCTCTTCTCAATATCTGTCCCACGATCGCCTTCGCTGCTGGGTTAAGCCCTGGCTCATTTTCTACGACTAAGAACACTCCTCTCTAGCACTATTCTTCGTCTGTCCCGTCTTCCCCGCTCATCCCATTTGGGATCTTACCTGAACTTTCGTTCGTTCGTTCGTTCACCCCAGGTAGTTCTGTTTGTGACTTGAAAAAGCCCACTGTGTGGGCGAGAAAACGTAGTCAAAAAAGGAAACACATTATACTGCATTTGTGTTATATTTCCATGTTGGCAGACTAGGAGGAGGACCTGATTAGCAGGTATAGGTCAGCAATAGAGATAATTAGGAGGAAAGTGAAAACGCGTCATATGTGGCATTTTGCCAGGAGAGGAGTTGGAAATGAATGGTTCCAGAGGTCTCGTGACAATGTGCAGCTGACAAATTACTGTTAAATGAAATGGGTAACATCAATGACACTGGGACTCTTCTATGGCAGAAATTGACAGGGTAAGCCAGGGATGGGGTTCACTTGTCTAGGTGTGGGGTGGAGCACTGGCCAAACGCAAGTGGAGGGAGCTGTAAGGTTCATTAAAACAAGGAATAGTTAGTGGTATGGTTTTTTGCGGAAAACTGTGAAGTCCTCAGGGAAGTAAAATATGAGTACTCAGGAGAACAAGTAAAAGGCAAAATGAGGTGGATATTCCCGAAAGCCAGTGGCACTAAATGACAAGTGACATAAAAGGTTTAGTGGAATAACAGAAAGGAGCAGGAAAAGTAAGAGAGAGGATGGTCTTTTAAGTATTTATTACACAAATAGTCGCATGCTAGGAAAAGATGTACGAGATTGAGACTAGTTGCATGTGCAGGTAACATAGATGTATTGTGCATTACTGAGAACGTGGTTTTAATTCAAAAGTCGGACATGCCTGCATAATGTCACATTCAGGGTTTTAAATTGTTCCAAGTAATAGAAGTATCGGTAGGGGGGGGGATGGCAGTGTATGTCCGAGATCGCTTGAACTGTTGGCATAAAAACGGGAATTAAGTCTGATTAACACATACAGAGTCTGTTTGGATAGAATTTTCAGAGGGGCAATGAAAAATTAATTTTAGGTGTGATATACCGTCCCCAAATTTAGATAGTGACTCAGGGGAGACTACTATGGGAGGAAATTGTTAGGGCCAAAGGCACGATAATGTAGTAATTCAAGGTTACAGTTATACTTTTAGTCATGTGGATGATGTCGGTTTTTCAAACCATTCATCACAATCTTCAACATAGTCATATTTGAAATGAATTTCTTACTGGCATTTAGAATCAAAACGACATCTTTCTAGAGTAGTTCAGGATTGTATTTTGAAAGCAGTTTGTGACAGAACCTACCAGGGGTAATAACCTGCTTGACTTAGTTCTGGCAACAATGATCCCGTTGTATAATAATTTTTAGGAAGTTTCAGAGGAACTGGGAGCGTAGCGACCACAAATCAATACATTTAGGAATTGAATGGAAAGTACGATAGTACGATAACTCAGTAACATCCCAGATTTTCGCTTAGCAGATTACGATGGGCTTTATAGACACTTATCAACTGTGACTGGGGTAACGAAGAGAGCTATCAATATGACAGTTTGTCTTGAAGCACAATACATGCTGCTCAAAGAAGCGAGTTTATCCCTATAAAGAAATTAGATCAAATAGAAATGACCCCAAAATTGATGATAATAGGCTGAAAAATATCTACTAGGGCATAAAAAGAATTTATAGGCGTATCAAAAGAGGCGAGGGCATCTCTTATGAAACAGTATATTGACAATAGAGGGACATTAAAAAGGGGATAAGAAAATCTAAAAGGGACTGTAAAATTAAAGTTTGCTAGGATTCTTAAAACAAACCCAACAAGTTTTTTCCCAGTTATATAGAACAAAAAGTCAGAGATAAGAATAGGTCCCCTTAAAAAATAACTATTGGCGTCTTACTGAGAATGAGAATGATATGTGCACGATTTTAAAATCATTATTTTCTCTCGTTTTTTACACCGGAAGACACTAAACACTATCTTCCGGAAATAAAGTTTATAGTGGCCAGAAGAAGAAAATTTGTAACATCATAGTCACTAGTGAAATGAGTTTGAAGCAATAGACCGACTGAAGCAAAATAAGTCTCCGGGTCCCGGGATTGAGGTTTTTTCAAGGCTCCTAAAGGAATGCAAAATGGAAGTGATAGCCATTAACATACATATTTATTAATTTATCTCTTCAAACAGTGTAGTGTCTTGATATGTGGAATGATGGCTAACGTAATTCCTATTTTAAAAACAGGGGAACAATTCGTTACCGTCAAATAGACCGCCCAATAATGCCTGGACCTCTCAATTGAGCAAACTTACTAGAGTCAATTATGGCACAAATTTATCAAAGCCATCTCAATAAGCCACAGTTTGATTAATGAAACTCAGCATGGAGTGCACAAGAGGGGCCGGTTACTTGTTTAACTAATTTATTAACTTTCTATCATAAAGCTTTTGAGAGCTTTGACAACGATAAAGAATTTGATAATTATTTACTTAGATTTTTAGAGTTCCCGCACCAAAGACTGTTGAAGAAAGAACAGCACAATGGCCATTGGGGGAAGGGTGCATTCGGTGGATCGATATCATGGCTACAACAGACCGGAAATCAGAGAGGTCCATAAATTGGGTTAAATCCGAGTGGGGGATCAGCAACAAGGTGGGCTTCCACAGGGATCAGTCTGGGCCCGTTTAGTTTATAATCTATATCAATGATTCTTTGATGAAAGGAATTTACTAGTGATATGAGCAAATTCGCGCGATGACACGAAGATTAGGTAGGATAATTTATGATTCAAACGTAGATGTTAGGAACTTCAGGAGATTTTAGACAAACTATACTCTTGGTCAGAAAAGTGGCAGATGCAGTCACTGTAGATAGATCAAGATTCTGAAGCCGGTATGTCCATCAACCCTAGTCATCTTATAATTTAAAAAATACTGTAGAACTTAGCCTTATCAGATTGCAAAAGGAATTGGGGGTTATGGTAAGCAGCAACCTTAAACTCAAGACGCAATTGCCTAAAGCGTACGTAATAAGGCAAATATAATACTGGGATTTATAGATCAAGAAGTGTAAGAGCAACAGACAGTCCAGATCATAACTGCAGCTTTAAACATCATTCGTAAGAGGGAAAGGCCAACTCACTCTGAGATTTATGCAGCTCATTTCTCAGACCTATTAAGTCTCCATATAAACAAAGTGGACATAAAATTTCGTTAGAAAAACATTCAGAGTAGGTGGACTAAATTAATACATAGCATTAGAAATCTTCCTATGAAAAAGATTGAATACTCTTAAGAAACAATTCACTTGTTAGAACGAAGAATGAGGGAGACCTGATCGAAGTAATAAGTTGAAGATATTTTAATAAAGGGGATATTAACAAGGTCTTGTGATAACTCTCCAAGAGAGAACCCGCAGTACAGGATTTAAATTAGATAAGTTTTAGTGATAAGAAAGGACATAGGAAAGAATTGGTTTTGGAAAAAAGGGTAGTAGATGAGTTGGAATCAGTCTACCTAGATTGGGGTATATTGAGGCTAGGACTATGGGTAGTTTCCAATTAGGGTGTTGGAGAAATACATGATTGGTAGGATGGGTTGGATTGAGTGGGACTTGCACATCAGAGCTTATTTCTTGGGTAGCATTGAAAAATTGGGTAGGTCAAATGTATTGTTAGATGGGATGACTTGTAAAGGACCTGCCTAGTAGAGGGCCAACCAGGCCTGCTATCGCTCTGCTGCAGTGTTTTATAATATAATTATTATCCTTTTCATATGATACTTATGTTCTAATATGAGTGGAACAGTCGAAAACCTGATGGTGTTCTTATTGAGGCTAGGAAGGGGGACTTTTGAGTAAGTATCAAAATTAGTGTTGGAAAAGTACAAAGATGATGGGGAGGGGGGGAGGGGGTTTTGGATTGATGGGAACTTCTGAACAACGGGAAGGCGTTTTTCTTACTTCTGAGAGCATTTGAAAAAGTTGGTGATTGGGGTTCCAAAATGTTTGTTAGTGGAAGAATTGTAATGACCCTTGCCTAGTATGGGCCAACAGGCCTTCTGGAGGCTGCAGCTGCAGTGTTCCACCTTTCTATATATGACATAAGACTTATCCAACCTAAATGAAACAAATACCCCAGCTGACCCAAATCCTACCTGAAAGCCCTCAATAACCCAACTAGGTAGACTGTTCCACTCATCAACTACCCTATTTTCCAAACCAATACATTCCTATGTCCTATCTAAATCTATACTTATCTATTTTAAATCATTACAGTCGGGTTCTCTCTTGGTGAGAGATATCCTCAAGACCCTTAATAATATCCCCCTTATTAATACCTACTTCCACTTATACACTTCAAAGATCTTCCCTCATATCATCGTCAAACAAGTGAACTGTAACTTAAGATTCTTAATGGCATCTTTCTTCTAAAGGAAAAAAAAAAAAAAGATTTTCTAATGCTATGTATTAATATAGCATCCTATGCCTGAATGTTTTCTAACGAATTATATGTCCATCGTGTTGACGTTACAGCAGTGTTTGAGTGTAACTTATCTCTGTGAAGACCTGTTTGCGCGCTCTCTAGAATTAAGCAAGATGCTCTCCATCGACCAACTTTACCAACAGCTTAAGGAAGAATAGAGGATGGCGAAGATGGAGATTCGGCGACTGACCGAGGAAAACAATAAGATTCGTATAGTCCTCCTTTTTGAGTCCTCACAGGTCAAGAAAGGAAACTGGTCAGTAGGCTGGACAGCGAGGGAACGAAGTTAATAGATCAAGAAGACGAATGTAAAGGTAGAAACTATGAAGAAAAAAAGAGACTGCCGGGGAAAACTTTTGGGGAAAAACTAAACATTCTCGGGCTTACCCGACAAATGTGGTCGACTACTGGAAAGTCACGCGAACGACACCAAGAAAGGTAAGAATTTTGTTGTTTTGGGGGATAGAAAAAGTTGGGTTAAGGATAGGGGTTCTGTTTTGAAGGACAGGAGTAGGAGACAGAGGGTTTGCTTCCTGGGGGGGGGATGGAGGATATTGTTAGCCTTTGGGTGACTCTGAGAGGTAATGGGAGCAATTATTATCGTCCATGCTGGAGGCAACGATGTTGGCAGACGAGGAGTGAAGATGATTAGCAGGTAAAAAGTAAGCAATAAAAATTTAATTATGGGAAGGGGGGGGAAAACCCTGTCATATGTGGTATTTTCCAAAGGGAGAGGATTTGGGGAAATGAATGGTTTTCCGGGGAATTTGGGTGTAATTTTTCTGGGGGGCAAATAGTAAGGAAAATGCGGTAACATTCTTTGACAACGGGCCCTTTTTATGGCGAAATGACATGTATGCGGGGAGGGGTTCACTTATCTAGGTCTGGGTGGGACCCCTGGAAATGCAGGGGAGGGTGTTAGGATTTTAAAAAGGAAATTTTTAGTGGTATGAGTTTTTTGGCAGGAAAACGTGAAGTCCCAGTGTAGTAATTTTTGAGTTTTGGGGGAACTAGTAATAAGCAAACGAGGTAGATATTGAAAAGCAGGAAAGGGGTATAAGGACATAATAGGTTTAGTAAAAAACGAAATGACGGGAAGGGAAAAGGGAAAAAGGAGAGTCTTTAAAATGTTTATTATGCTAATACCGTAGTGCTAGGAAAAAGATGGACGAGTTGAGATTATTTGCTAGTGCAGGTAAATTGATGTTTTCCTTAACGAGACGGGGTTTTAAAATTAAAAAAAGTCGGGACTGCTGCAGAAGTCACTTTCGGGGTTTTTAAATTTTTCCCCAATAGTAAAAGTATTGGGAAGGGGGGGGTGGGTGGCTTGTATGTCCGAGATCGTTAAATTTTTATAAAAAGGGGTTTAGGTTAAAGTAACACATACAGAGTCTTTTGGAAAAATTTTCAAGGGGCATGAAAAACTGATTTTAGAAGTGATATTCCGCCCCCCAAACTTAGATGGGGGCCCAAAGGGGAGATACTATGGGGGGAAATTGTTAAAGGGCCCCAAAAGGGCCGATAATGTAGTAATTTAGAAGCTTTAATTTTAGTCAATTGTTTGGGAATTTCTTGATGGGAATTTAGAATCATACGACTTCTTGAAGGTTCGGATTGTTTTTTGAAGCGTTTGGACAAAACCTAAAGGGGAAATAACGTGCTTAAATTATTTTGGGAAAACAATGAATCCCTTCTAATTTTTAGAAATTCAGAGGAACTGGGTGTGTGACCACAATCAATTCATTTAGATTGAATGGAATACTAGTAGCGATAACTCAGTAACAGCCCCGATTTTGTTTAGCAGTTTCGAGGGGCTTAGAGAAATCATTTTTTGACTGGGGTAACGAAGAGAGTATAAATATGACAGTTTTCTGAACACTAACTCTGCTAAAAAAAGTTTATCCGTTTAAAAAGCAATTAGATCAAATAAAAAAATGACCCAAAAGGGATGAATAATAGGCTGAAATACTCTGGGGCAAAAAAAGGAATTTATAGGCGTATAAAAGGGGTGAGGGCATCTTATGTCAGTTATTGACTTTAAAGGGGGGACTTTAAAAGGGGAAAAGAAAAGCAAAAAAGGGGACTAGAAATTAAAAGTTGCGGGGATTCAAAACTAACCCAAAAAGTTTTTTCCGGGTCTATAAAACAAAGTTAGGATAAGATAGGTCCCTTAAAAATAACTAGGGCATCTTACTGAAAAAGGAAAATAAAATGTGCTCGATTTTAAATAATTTTTTTTCTCTCTTTTTTTACACAAAAGACAAACGTGTGGTTTGTGAACCATTCATGTACATATTCCAGAAATTTAATTTTTAGGGGGGCTGAAAAGTAAATTATGTAAATCACATCACAAGTGAAATGGTTGTAAGCAGATGAAGATGAAGCAAAAAAGTCGGGGGGTCCTGATGGGTTTTTTAAGGTTTTTAAGGAATGCAAAATGGAACTCTGTGAACCATTAAAAAATTTTTTTTTTAAATTTATCTTTAAAAAGGTGTAGTGTCGATATGTGGAAATGGCTAATGAAATTCCTTTTTTTTAAAAAAGGGGACAAGTCTTCCCGTAAAATTACCCCCCAAAAAACGGACCTAATTGCGGGAAAAAATTATGAGTCAATTAAGTGAGATTATAAGAAGCCTCCGTAAGCATAGCTTTTTTTAAGATATCAGCAGGACCCAAAAGAGGCGGTTTTGTCTACTAATTTTTTAAACTTTCTTCGTAAAGCTTTTGGGCGTTGACCACGAAAAGATTTTGAATTATTTCTTAGATTTTGTAAGGCTTTTGTAGGGTTTAGCACCAAAACTGTTAAAAAAAGTGGCAGATCATGGCACTGGGGGGAAAAGTGCTCTCATGGATGAGTCGGGGCACTGACAGGAAAAAGAGAGTGTCCATAAATGGGGATCTGAACAAGGGCGTTCCAAGGGAAAGTCTTTTGGGGACGTTTTGTTTAAAATTTTATTCAATGACCTTTAGAAAGAATTACTATGATATAGCAAATTCGCCCATGACACAAAGATGGTAGGATAAGATTCAAAATGACGTTTGGGAACTTCAGGGGGATTTAAACAAACTATGTTTTTTGGTAGAAAAAATGGGAGATGCATTCAATGTAGATAAAAAGCAAAGGGTTTTGAAGCCGAGAGTGTCCAAACCCTAGCATTATAAGTTAAATGATGTAGAACTTAGCCATAAAATTTCGAAAAAGGGCTTTTGGGGGGTTTTGGGGAGCAGAACCTTAAACCAAGACAGCAGTGCCTAACGACGAATAAGGCAAATATTTACTGGGATTTATACAAGAGTGTAAGCAACAGAAGTCAGGGGTCATACGCAGCTTATACATTGTAATAAAGTTGGTAGAATTTCCGACAATATGTAAAGTAAAAGGGCCAAGTGCAATTGTGGCTTTTTTTTGTGCAAAGTTTCGCTCTCCGGGGCTTTATCAACCATTACCGTAAGGCTTGATAAAACTCCTGGGGGAGGAAACGTTGCCAAAATAAATGTCACAATAGTTGCACTTTTGTCCTTTTTCTTTAACTTTATACATTTTGTAAGGCCTCACCTAGAATGCAGCTCCTATTGGAATATAAACACAAAAGCAGTATAAAGTGATCCTTTTTTGACAACGGGGTTTACCCACACAGGGGTTTTTTTTCAAGTCACCACGGATCAATGGGGGTTGGAAGGGACGGAGTATTTATGTCATGTTCAAATTTGAGGTAGGTGGAGAATGGCATCTGAGGGTCTACCGGGGGGAGTTTTTGAGTCTTGGGGGAGTTGGCAGGGGGATTGGACAAGTTGTGGTAGCCCTTTTGCAGTGTTCTTTCTTATGGGGGGATAGCGATGAAGAAGTTTCTTGGCGATGGTTCAGCTATGTTTTAGAACCCTGTTTGGGGAAATTGTTTGGTTGTAGGATGACGAGATTCCCGGATTTTTTTTGTGAACATTAAAAAAGGTAAAAAATACCACAGGTTTTTAGGGAAAAAACATATTTCAACAGTTTGGTTCTTATTAGAAAAGTTTCGCCACACAGTAGGCGAAACGTTTCGCCTACTGGTAGGGGAAAAGTTTCATAATAAAGATACCTAATGTTGCATATGTGTCTTACCTAACAACCTGTCGGTATTTTATACCATTTTAAAAATTTTAATTGTCAGACACTGCAACCAAGGGATCTTGGTACGACCCGCAATCAACTTCGACAACTTCTACTAGTGAGAGGGCTGGATTTGAGAGGGGGCCTGATCTCGTTGAGTTCTACCTCTCCTAGTGGCCTAGTCTCCCTCTTGGGGTTAAAAAGCTCCATCCTGTCATTCTCTCCATATTGTTTCATACTAGGAACAATCTCTTCTCCAGACTGAGGGGGGCTGCCCCCTCAAAACTTTAAGGGTGATGGATGATTAATCGCTTTAAGATTTCTCTTCATAACTTTTTGTACTTGAGAAGAGCCTATGTGTAGGCGAAACGTTTTATAATAAAAATACCTAACTGTTGCATATGTGTCTTACCTAACAACAGGTTTTTTTTTTGAGTTTGTCTTCTGTGGCTATAAGTTTGAGTTTCGTAGTTTAATTAAATGGTTGGTGAATTGCGATGTTGTACACAGGATTCCTGACGTCAGTCCTGCTTGCATATTGGGGGTTCTGAAAAACGTGTTTGGAGGTTCTTGATGTTTCGCCCACATATAAAATTTGTTGCAGTATTACAAGGGTTTTTTTTTTTACCCCCGCAGGGATGGAGGCTTTTCCGTCTACTTGTGATGTCTTGTGGGCTGGTTGTGGAGGTAGATATTGGGAAAGTGTTTTGGCAAAAAAAGTTGGAAACATTTTGGCAAGGGGTTGGTTTGGGGGAAAAATGTATCCTTTTCGGCAGTGCTTCCTGGGTGTTTGAAGATGTTTAATGCCGCCGTCTGCAGTCTCTGATGAAGTGCGAGGATTGTGGGTTTTGAAAATACTTGTTTAATTAAGGCAAATTTTTCCTCAAAGGGAAATCTTGCTGAGATTCTGATTGCACGTAGGGAAAAAGCCTATAATTTCACCCCGTTTGGTTTTTTTGTCGTGGTGAAGTAGAAGTGGAGAAAATCGTTTTTGGTTGGTGGGTTTTTGATAGCTTTAAACGAAGTTCGTGGTCAGTTTGCAGGCAGAACTCAGGAAAGGAAGGTGTTGTCGACTTCTTCAAGTGTGAACTGGATTGAAGGTTCGACCTGGTTGAGCTTTTCTTTGGGGAGCTTGAACGGGTT
>NW_026502369.1:0-18891 GCF_026875155.1 Cherax quadricarinatus
CCCCCCAAACCTCCGATTAAGATATTTTCATTTACTGGAAAAAAACCAAATTTAAGAAAACTATATTAAATATTGTTATTTTAAGTTTAATATTATTTTTATTAATGGGTACACTAATATTTTTGTGTTTGTAGTAGGATAAAGAAGTAAAAATAACAGAGTGTGTACAGTAGTAGTAGTAGTAAGTAGTATTTAGTAGTATAGTAGTGGGGTAAAGTGTAATGTATAGCAGTGAGAGTACATTTTATAGTAGTGTAGTATGTAGAAGTAGCTGAGTAGTAGCATTACATTTATTGTGTAGTAGTGTATAGTACCAGTAGTACAGCATATGAAATAATGTACAATAAATTAATAAATGTAGTGGAAAGGGAAAGTAGTAGTAGTAGCAAAAGAATAGAACAGTATGAATAAAAAAAGTGTACAGAAAAGGTAGTGCAGTTGTAACGCAGTAGTAGCGTAATCCCCAAAGTGTTGTCAACTACTTAGTAAAAACCCCCTAATTTGTTAGTATAACTATAAAAAAAACTGAGTAAATAAATATGTAAATTAAAAAAATTTAAAGACTTTAAATAACTGCATTCAAAAATATAAAAATATTAAGTAAAAAGGGCGGAAAATCCTTAAAAATTCTTAGATAACCTCAGCAAGTGGAGTCTAACAGGGATGATGCTTTAGTGTGAAAAGTGTCAAAAGAAAGGAAGAAAGTTATAATCTACACCAAAGTACAACGGAAGAGTTGCTGTTGAGAGCATTTCAGCTGTGGGGCCCCCCACTTTTTTATAGACACTTTTAAATGAATGATGGTAATGGCTTTTCTACTTTGTACACCTCACCTGGGTGGAAAAGCGGCCCATAGGTAAAAAAAAAAAATAAAACATCAGCCAAGAAAAGATTACCTTTAGACGTCACTTTCTTTACTCTAAATTCATTGTTAAATTCGACGTCCTTTCTTTACTCAAAATTTCATTGTTAAAACCCTTTAACAATAAATTTCCCCTTACATTTCCTCTTGTTTAGTATTGAAAACCCTCTGTCTGGTGGCAGCTTTGGTATACACTACCGACAAGTTGATGAATAAGACTAGTTCAACACCTGGATATCTGTATTCTAAAACGTTTCGACAATCACTGAATACAGAGGTTACTAGAAGTGTTGAAATGGAGACAGGATTTACTATAATACTTCTATGTTATATACCATGTAGTATACAAATGTATAGTTTATTTACCCTAATTTTTTAATTTTAAAACACCGGCCGTCTCCCATAACTATTTCATTGCGCTTCTGAAAGCTAGCCGATACTAATTTCAATGCTCCTCCAAATTGCAAATATCCCCATTTTCAGAATGTCGAATGCAAAAACTGTACTTCATGCCTCCAAATAAAGCCCGGAAACGGGTTTGCCTGAATCCCTTCATAAAGTTCCCTTCTCGAAACCCCCAACAAAGGCTTATAAAAATCCTTGCCTTCATCACTTCTAAAAACGCCTGCTCTATGTCCGGGCCCCCTTGTTAAAAAACCTCCTTACCCCCTCCCCCCAACCCTTTTCCCAAGGGGGACCTCTACCCTGCCCCCTCCCCTACAAATTTATCACCCAATCCCCTTTTTGCTCCTTCCTCCTAAACGTCCAAACCACCTCAAAAACCCCCCCTCATCCATCTGGATAATACTTTTAGAACCCCCTCACCTTTTTCTAACTCCAAACTACGAATTATCCATAAAATTTACACCCACATGCTCTCCCCACACCCCACGGTTTCCCACCCTCCTACTCACTGAAAACTTCAAACTCATATTGCCACCCATAGTGTTCGTCCACTATACCTCTACATTCCCTTTTTGCCCCATGGTAATGTTTTTGACCCCCACTGAACTAAAGGGACCACCTTTTTTTTCCCTCATCAATTCTAGGTTCACCTCATTTTTTTGGTAAACCTTTGCCACTCCCAAATATTGAACACATTCATTTCCTCCACCCAATGGGTTTTAAATTTTCATACCTAAAATTTTTTTTACCATCATTACTTTGCTATTTCCTATACTATTTAAATTTTTTCCTTGTTTTCTTCCTTTCCCCAAATTCGTCCACCCCTTGAAAACCTCTCTTAAAATCCCCCCAAAAGACAATCCCTCGACAAAAAGCAACTGTGAGAACTCCCACTTTGTTTTCGATTCTATAATTTTAATCCCCAGATATAATCCTGCGGTACACGAGAAGTGTATCATATATCTCGGGATAAACAGAAAAGGATCGCTTTCGAAAAATACACTGCATTACCTAATCCCTATATTAAAAATTCAAGAATTAAATTTTTTAGGTGACATGAAAATTAATGGCACACGTGGAGTCAACGGTTTACACCACATAAAAAGTTTTAAACGTTCCAAAACAAAATTAGTGTACACTAGCCAACAAAAAATTTTTTTATTTTCCAGCTCAGATCCAAATTGGTGGGATACTAAAAATTAGTGTTGATCATGAATACAGTCGTTTTTCCCCTATCATTTAATTTTTTTTAAAATTTTATGTCAAATTTCGGCTATTTAAGGGGAAAACCACGTGATTACTTACCTTACAATTTTAGGTATTTATTTTTGCATTAATGTAATATATATTTTTATATTTATATATTATTATATATTATTAATATATTATTATTATTATTATATATTTTAATATTATATATATATGTATGTATGTATGTATGTTGTGCCGAATAGGCAGAACTTGCGATCTTGGCTTAAAAGCAAAACCTTTATCTTGCCAATAGGGACAAACGAAAAATTTTTGTATGCAATAATTTCGCAAAAAACATTCTGAACCAAACGAAAAAAAAAAATTTTCATGTGTTTTTTTAGATTAAATTATTGTAACAATCTAAAATATATTTGTTGGTTGGCTAAAATAAAAACGTTCTTTTTATAATAAGGTTAGGTAAGTTTCTAAGATTTTTTTGAAGCAAAATTAAAAAAATTTTCATTAACATTAATGAAAAAAAATATATCTTTAAATGTATAAGAGAAAAATTTAAAAGGACTTAATTTTTAAATGAGTTTTTGTTAATTGACCAGTTTTACATATTCGGCACGACATATTATATATATAAATATATAATATATATAATTTTTATATATATATATATATTTATATATATATATATATAAATATATAAATTAAAATATATATATAGTCTGCCGAATATGTAAAACTGGTCAATTAACAAGAATCATTTAAAATTAAGTCCTTTTTAAAAATTTTTCCCTTTTAAATTTTAAAGGGTATATATTATTATTATATATATATTATATATATAAATATATTATATATATTTGTGTGGTGTGTGGTGTGTGTGTGTGGTTTTGGGTGTGTGTGTTCAAAAGTCGGGCCCTCTCCCCCCGAGGCAGGGTAACCAAAAAGAAAGAAAAACCCCCAAAAAAACATCTTTCAACATCATTCAAAGTTTTACCTAACTCATACAAATCACGTTTTGCAGGGTGCTCGGGGGCAACAGTTTTGAAGCTATATAAAGATTATAAACTATCCCTCCAAACTGTCAATATCCCAAACCCCTCCTTTAAAGTGAGGCATTGACTTCCTTTCCCCTACCAAATTCGGATATATAAAAAAAAACTGGTTTCCCTGAATCCCTTCACTAAATATTACCCTCTCACACTCCCAAAAGCCGTCAGGTCCCAAAAACCTTCGTTTCCATTACCCTAACACGCTCACGCCCTTGTGAATCCAAGCCCCTCGCCCACAAAACCTCCTTTCCCCCCCACTCCGCCCTTCCCCCCCTACAAATTTATATCTCCCAGTCATTCTACTTTTTACTTCTCTCTAAATGACCCAAACCCCCCCCCAACAACCTTCTTCAGCCCCCTGATTAATTTTTATTAATCCACACCTCCTCCTAATTTCCACATCCGAAATTTTTTGCTATTTTTACCCCACATTCCCCTTAGACGGACTTTTTCCCTGCCCCCAACCGCCTCCTCGCTGCAGCATTCACAACCATGTTTCAACCCCTATAAGAGTGTTGGTTCACTATACTTTCTACATTCCCCCTTTGCCTCCCTAGAAACTTTTTTCGTCTCAACAATTTCCCTTTAAAGCACCACTCACCTTTTTTTTCATCAATTCTATGGTTAACCTCATCCTTCAAAACCCTCCCTGAACTCAACTCGCAAAAAATTGAAAACTTCATTCTTCTATATTCCCTCTCTCCCAAAGTGACATCCAATTTTTCTTTATCTAAATCTTTGTACCCCCCCACCCTTTCTCTTATCTTTTCATTTCAACTTTCTCCCTTTTCACACCCTCAAACAAAACCACCAATACAGGGGTCTTTAGGGTCGAGGGGTGTTCCCACTGCCGAAATGGAATTTTGAAATCCCCAGAGTGTGTGCACTCCGCTGGAGACGGCAGTCTCCCTGTCTGATGAAAAGCCCTAAGAAAGTTGGAAGCCCTTTTCAGCGAGGGGGCCATCGCATCCATTTTTTTCTGCAAAAATAAATTTACAATTTTTGGAAGTGAAGGGGGGGTTATGAATATGAAAAACACAGAAATAGCAAGCAAAACACATGCGGGTTTAAAAATTTTACGGGAAGAAACACTTCGCCCACATGGGCTTGATCAATCCCAATACAGAAACAGGGAAACAGAAGTCAAAGTGCCCGGGGTGGGAGGGGTCTAGGTGAAAGGTGGGTTTGCCTAAGTGGTGGTGTTTGCATGCATACATTTGGAAGTGAATGGGAGACAATTCGAAGGAGAGGGGTAGAAATTGGAGAAAATGTGGGAAAAAAAGCGAGGGAAAAAAAGGTGTAAAGAGAGAGGCATTGGGAAAAAAGTCAGTGAAGTAGAAAAGTGGAGAAGAGGGTTGGAGAACACAGGACACCGTGGGGTCCCCACCCTAAAAAACGGGAAGAGGAAGGTGCAGGAGAGGGTAATGGAGAAGGGTGAGAAGGGGGAACGAGGGTGAGGGGGGGTTAAATGAGGAAGGCGAGAGAAAAAAAGGAATGAAGTAAGAAAGCAATGATGGATATTTAAGGGAATTCAAATTGTTCATTACAAGAACACGGGGAAAAAAACCCCATTGCAACAATAAAAGGGCGCAATACTGTACATGTACGAGGGTCCGGAGGGAACTTGCACAGTCACCCACCTGGAAAGAGAGACAATTTATAAGTGCAAATAAAATGTACAGTTCATATGTCAAAAGTAATTTGGGAAGTGAAGTTTAAAATTGTCACTGGGAAAGATTAAACCCCCCCAAAGGCCCTAAAGCGCCTCGGAAGAGATGTAACAAGTCTTATACAATGAGAGAGTAAGTTTAGGTATTTAAAAATCAAGACAACTGTGAAATAAACTGTGCCTGTTAGGATATTTTAATGTTACTGGGTAAAAATATTCTAACCTGCAAAGATGTCTTACTTCCAGGGGTCGTTCATCGTCATCAAGACACAAGCCCCTTTTAAAGGGGGTGACCCAATGTGTAATGAAATTTAAAATAAGTATCTTAAACAAGCTTTTGGGGATGAAAGTATAATTTACGGGAGTGCCATCACCCGCATTTAATAATAATTTGTTAACGATTTTTTTAAAAAACAGAAAGAAGACACTCGCTCCTTATTAAGGGGGAAAGAAAGAGATAAACCCCCTTAACCAATCTCAATTACCTTCACTAAAATTTTTAAAGAGAATTATAATCTGTAGGTTTGTTGTTTCTCTTGTCAAATGATTTCCTAGAGGTAGAAAAACTGCCCCAAATCACACTGTTGTAACAATAAGAAACAAGAATCAGTCTTTTTTTCCTTTTGGAAACCCCGGGACAAACCTGAAACTAATTATTTTTCGCAATTATAAGGATCAAAATTTAATAAAAATAAGACACACAAGGGAGGGTTATGGAAATTTTGTTGTAAAGAGTTTCGCTAAAACAGGGACTATCAAATACAAAGAGAACAAGACATTTTTAAAATAAAGTGCCTTAACATGCATTGGGTCTTATTTCATGGTGTCGTTACTCTATACTTATTACCAAATTAGTCATGTTTAAAAAAAGGGTTGAGTCCGCTGCAGGAAAATTATTTTTATTATAAAAAAAAAAAGCGCTAAGCCCAAGGCTTACGGGCGCTGCAGGAAAAATACCCCCGGTACACAACCCTGATCATCTAACACTGTTCCCCAAAATTTTAGTAGAAAGGGTTTGGGGATTCCATTCTTTATATCTCAAGAAAGAGAGAGTGGTGAATTATATTAAGGGTATAAAACACTGACAAGAGGGGAGAAAGGGGCAAGCGCAGTCTGATACCTAACTAAGGACTTTCGCCTACTCAAAAGGTTCTTCTTTCGTTTACAGCATAGTCATGAGTTTGAGGTATTTAGGTCCATAACTTTGATAAATGGAGCTAACACAATCAGGCTGAGGGATGCCACGCATATCTACATCTGCAGTACTTTTTGTTGTCTATGTATACTGATTGAAGAACCTGCGAGCACTGAAAAGTCTCGTTAATAAAAAACCATCTCTTTACATGCTTCCCAATCTAACCAGCGTCAATTCCGGGGATAATAAGAAAAAAGCACAGCAATTGGGGAACTCAGCAGATTTCAAGGAAAGCACAAATAAAAAAATTAAGGAAAAAACCTTCAGGTATTAATAAATGCAAATATTTAGCATTAAAACAGTCGCATTAGAAAACAGTCGCATTAGAAAAAAAGAAGGCAGTTGTGTGTGGTGAGGGCCAATCAAGATTACTTGGGGTCGTTAAGTTTCACGATTTTTAAGTGGACATGAAGGGCAGTAACTAGGAAACTGTCACAATAAAAGGGGAAAAATCAAAAACATTTTAATTTCCAAAAGGTCCACTTAGAACCTAAACACACCTACTCGAAAGTTCTTCACATTTTTTTAGACTGTACTTCAATGACCGAGGTCCCATTTAAAAGAGGGATACACATGAAAACCCTTTGTTTTTTGCTCATATACGTCTTGCACCAGAGTAAACCACATTGTTTTGGGGCCTTACACTAGAAGAACACAGTGGCTTTTTTTATACCTGACTAAACAAATGTGGTGCTCTTACCCCTGGTACACAACAAGTATATCTTATATCTACGTAAAACACACTGTTTCGTAAACACACGGGCACACGGTCGGGTTAACACCTGAGACTGCAATTTTTTTTTACCCCTGCAGAACACAAAAAAAAGAATGATTTTATTTTTATGAATGACGTATCAGGATGGGAGTGTAAGTGGGAATCCCCAGGGATCAGTTTTAGGACTTTCATTACTCCAGTTGTATTTAATGCCTTACCGTAAAATTCCTTTATATCTTTTATTGCTTTTTGAAGCGAACAATACAAGCCCCTTAGGATGAAAAAAAGGGTGCGTGACATCTGAAAAACTTGGGGAATAAATAGTAAGTGGTACCGGAATTTACCCTTAAAAAGGACCCAAAGGACGGGTAGGAATGGGAAAAGGAGACCAAAAACGAGTCTATCTGAGGAGCCCAAAAAAACAGGTACTATCTCGATGAGGCTGAGAAAAAGCACCATCTGAAGGGGAAGACTCCCAAATTAGTGTGCCCCATTTTTTTAACATTTTTCACGTAGTACTCTCATCATAGCCGCACTAAAAACCACCATATCAAAAACTAACACTACACCACACACTTTCATCCCTTCATTAAATTGCCATCCACGCAAAAATCCCACCAAAAGATTTGCTACACCTCCATACATCACTTCAAGCACAGGCAACGACCACAGCGCCCCACATAACAAATAACCTAACACTGTGCTACTTTAACCAAATATCAATTAGGAGAGGCAGCAAACATGCCCTTTAAAGTGGCAGCTTAAGGGGCTATATAACCAGCAGAAATCTCTTGTACACCCACAACCTTTCATAACTCTCAAGAAAAAAACTACTGGACTGGTACACTTGTGCCCAGCTTTTTTCACACCAAATAAATTAAATATATTATATAACAATCCAGTAAAATTTATTGTAAATATTTCTACACTAACACTATCATTATTGGGTATTTCCAAAAAGGGACCTTAGGTGTAACTGAACTGTTTTTTTTATTACTTCTACTCGTTTCTTATTTAAAATACATCTTGCTATACTGGCACCAGCAAGAGAAAAGTAAAGTGGAAATCAGTTTTCTTCCAGGGCAAACAGAGTGTATAGGATAAGACAGGATGTCAGACGCTATCTGGGGGGACATGTAAAAAAAACCTTTGGTGGAAATCCAGAATCACATGCAACCTTGCTTTCCCAAACCCATATCTTTATGCAAAAATCACCCTCAAAAAATGCCCTGAACTAGCAAGGTGTTTTGGGTTTGTGAAATAAAGATGTAGAACTTTGGACAGGATAGAAAGGTAAAGGAGAGAAATAAAAATAAAGATAATCAAGAAAAAAAAGGGATGACCTTTTGGATAGTCTCCCAAAAAATTATAAAACAGGGGAGCAAGAATATGTATCAAAAATGCAAAATGTCCATACCACAACAGAGATCGAAACTTCTAGTCACCCCATGGTGCTAACCCAACCCACCCCCAGTCATAGCACTAATCCCCACAGTGCGGGTGGGGGCCCAGGCTCCCCCAGTCATAGCCAATACCCCAGTGCTGGTGTGGCCAGGCCCCCCAGTCATGCACTAATCCCACAGTGTGGTGCGGGCCCGGGCCCCGGGCCCCCAGCCGCTGGCCCGGGCCCCAGCCATGCCCCAGACCCACCCCTAGTGCCGCCCCAACCCCACCCCAGCTTATTTTGCCCCCCCAGACTCCCTAGGGACACTCCCAAAAAAACCACCACAAAAACAGTAAATATACAACCACATTGCCAAGACCGTGGCCCATAGTACGGTTGGGAGGAGTCTCCTCCTTTCTTCCTCTACGGGGAAAGTAGATGGAACCCGGGACGGGGTGGCCCTGGCTTGGAACGGGTTTATAGTGCAGTCCCAAAACCTGCAGAAATTGACAAAACACCCCAAAAAATTTTCAACCAAAGGGAATTTGTGCAAATTATGTTGGGGGATCTGTAAGATGGGGAAAAACGGGGAAAAAATGGGAAGCAACTTTGACCATCCCAAAAAATGTGCGACCCTGTCAAAGGAGTGTGTCGTTTTCTTTCTGTACTTTCTTTCACCCAAAAATGTGCCCCTCCTCGGTCCTCCAGAAGCGTGTTTCAACACGAGTGCCCTGCAACCCTTAAAAGGGACCGGGGGGCACAGACCCCACAAGACAAAAAATAGTAGCTACGACAACCCAAATCCAGGGGATTTTTTGGGAGGAAACGAAAAAAGAAAAAAGGAAGGAAAAAAAAAAAAACAGTCCACCACCTTGGAGCCGTTGGATGGAGGGACCATGGCCACCCATGGCCCCCCCCGAATTCAATATGATGCAATTTAAAAAAAACCCTCCCAAAAAACACAGAATACAAAACCCCGTTTTAATTTGTAATATTTTAGGCCTTAAGCCATCCCCCAACAACAAAAAAACCTTCCCAATCAGTGGATTTCGAGGGGTTAAAGCAAATGTTTGCAGCCTTTCCCGAGGGCTCACACAAAAGATCACTTTGACAGTAAAAAATGGGTAATGGTTTCACCTTTTTGATGCGACAGAAAAAACAGGCAACAAGGGGGGGGGGGTTGGCCTGATGTCAAAAAGTCCCTTATCTTCACGGAGTTGAAAAACAAATGAGGTACTTTAAGTTTTACAAAAAAGATCGGAACCAAAACCTGTCATTGTGGTTTTTATACAACCACCAGAGAAAATCACAAAAGTTCAGGGGGCGTTGAAAAAAGATTACTGTTTGGAAAACCCCCAGCTCCATTCCCAAACATCTTTTGCTTGGGATTTCAACCCAAAAGGGATCAAAAGGAAGAAGAGCAAATTTAAAGTTTTACTGAAAAAAAATCCCCCGGGGGACCCCAGATGAAAGGTCCAACACATGAGTTTCAAGTCTCTGCGAAAAACAACCTTAAGCCACAGAAGTGGGCCAACAAGCTAAAAAACACTTGACCTTATCTTCACAATAATGAAGGGGCTATAAGAGACCAAAAATCAAAAACAAAACCAAATTTGATCACAAACTAATCGAAGTCCAACTCATGTATAGGGGTCCCGAAAGGGAGAATGCATGTAATGTGAAGGGGTCTTCCAAAATACAACTTCAACAACAAAAACATCAAATGGGCCAGGTAAACCTGTCCTAAACAAATGTTGGGGGAAAAGTCTTAAAAGACATGGGGCCAAAAACCCGTGCCCTTTAAAGGACAACTTCCTGGAAACCGAAGCATGTTCTAGGCTATTCCCCTAAGAAAGAAGAAAAACAGGAGTAAACTGGAGGAAAAAGAGCTCCCTCTACAAAGACGACGAAGAGTCACTGACTCCTCAGGGGTGCTAGGGTTTCGATCACGAAAAGGGGGCGCTGACCGGGAATGGAAACACGAACTTTAAACTAAAAGATCTTCAGGAACCCGGAGAGGCAGGAGGGCTTAAAGCTATTTGTGAAATTGAAAAAATTCAAAAAATTTCTTTTTTTGCCAAAAACAAGGCAAATACCCCATCTAGTATCGGGCCCCTTTCTCGACCCGGATGGGACTTCACAGATGGAAAAAAGGAAATGAGTGAAATATTTAAATCCCAGTACGACTCTGTGTTTAGTGAACCATAAACGGTCTGAGGATTGATGGCCCCAAAAGATTTTTCATAATGGCCTAAAACTCCATAAAAGTATGCCGATTTCCGCATTACCCTAACTCGATAGATTTCGAAAAAAGCCCCTTGACAACATGCCCATGCACCGCCCGGGGGCCCAGACTCTGGAACTCTGTTTTATTAAAAACTGCAAGAAACCCCTCTCGCGTGCCCTAAGACACAGGGAGGGGGGCTTGGAATGGGTGAAATTCCCCCCAAGTCACTTAAAACAAAAGGATATAGCCCCACTCCATAAAGGGGAGCAAAACATTGTAAAAATATAGACCAATGCTCTGACGTCCCCCCATAAAAAATCTTTGAAAGAGTGCTAAAAGCAGGATTGCAAATCACTTTGGGTAACAAAATCTGCACAATCCAGGGGAACAGGGTTCAGGGCAGGTCGCTCCCGCCTCTCCAACTACTGGATCACTATGACATGGCCTTGGATGATGGAAGAAAATCAGAATGCGATGTAATAACAAGCTTTGCAAAAACATTTGAAAATGCGATCAGGGGGAATAGCCCCTAAAATACGTCAAAGGAAAAACTGGGAAAAATGGGGGGATGGATCTTCAACTTCCTAAAAAATGATCACAAAGAGTAGTGGTCAACAGAGTTTAAAACGGAGGCTGCCCTAGTGAAGAGCTCTGTTCCCCAAGGCACATTCGCCCCCATCTTATTCCTTATCCTCAATCAGACATAGACAAAATATACACCACAGACCTATCATCCCCTTTTCATGAACAGGGTCTGCATGAGGTGTCATCTGCTGAGGACGCGGTTAACCCCCAAGAAATATAAACAAATTTTTCCAGTGGGGAACGGTAAACATATGATGTTCAATGAGGACAAATTTTCCCAAAACTCCGTTTGGAAAATGGAGGAGATAATAACTGAACAGAGTATACTACGACTCCGGCCCTACAATAGAGCGGAAAAAAAAATTAAAGGGGCCTGAGAGTAGTAATGTCTGAGGGTTCATTTCAAGGATCCAACAGTGCCCGATCGCCCTCAAAAAAAATGATAGGTGGATAATGAGAACTTTCAAAACGAGAGATGCCAAGCCCTGATGATCCTTTTTAAATCACGTTCTCTCTAGGGTGGAATATGCTGTACTTAACATCTTCATTCAAAGCAGGTGAAATCGCAGATTAGAGAGTGTTACAGAGACCTTTACTGCACGTATAAGTTTGTCAAGCACCTTAAAACTGGGGGAAAGCTTAAGCACTGACTTGTTCGTTGGAACGCGGAGGGAGGATATATCAAATCTAAAACCCTTTGGAAAATTTGGAAGGAAAAGGTCCCAAATCTGCACACGAAAAATCCCCTAGAAAGTAAAAGAGGGCAGGCGATGCAAAAAGCCCCCAATAAAAAGTAGGGGGCCATTGGTACACTAAGGGGGAAAAAACCCTAAGTGTCGGGGCCCAAAAAGTTCACGCCCCCATCAAGCTTAGGGGAATTGCCAAAAAACCCCCGGCTGCCTTCAAGAGAGAGCTGGACAGATACTAAAATCAGTGCCGGTCAGCCGGGGTTGGGTGTACGTTGGATGCGTGCGGCCCCAAATAAAAAGCCTAGTTGATCAGGCCCTGATCCATCGGGGGCCCGGTCATGGACCGGGGCCGCGGGGGCGTTGATCCCCGGAAATTCCAGGTAAAGAATTCTTGAGGATATTTAAACAATACAACTGCAAATATAAAACCCGAAAAATACTAAAAAATCGCATTAAATTTCCAGAGTCGGGTTCACCCTTAATCTCACTGCGGATGTACGCCGCCCTTGCTAACTACAGTTTCCTCTACACCAAGGGTTTTGTTTTTAACCCGAGATACGAAGTTAGAATTTGGGTTTCATTATAAACTCATGCAGGGCTGTCCGTTTAGTCTTTTAAAAAACCCTCCCCGAAACTGATTTCCACAAAAATTTCTGTGACAGGGGGGAAAAAAGGGATATGGGAACAGCTGAAAGTTGCCCGTCACAAGGAATGGGGGTATTTCTTCGTCTCAGGATGGTCGGAAGTGGGGAAAAACCTCGAAAAAACGTGATGGAGGGAGATTATTACAAGTTTTTTAAAAGTAGATCGAATGGTCCGGGGCCAAAAGAGATAAAAATTGGAAACAGCAAATTGAAAGGCGGGGGCCCGGGGCTGAGACTCGACTTTGCAACCTGAAAAGGTGAGTACATATAATAAAAATTTATATCTCCGCATTCATACACACTAAAAATATTTACATATGTAAACACATATGTTTTATTATGCGCACCCAAATGCATACATCGGTTTAAAGTTTCATAAGAAAGGCACATACCCACAGAAATTCTACACAGAACAAAACAACAATACACATTTTTTTTTATTTCAGCTGCACTGGAATTTTATGACTACAAGAGGTAAGAAAAATGGGCTTGTGGAATCCCGGCTACCTTTTCGGATCGCAAACCCACCTTTTTTATATATTTTTATATAATATAATATTAATAAATTATATAATATATATATTTTTAATTTTAATATATATATATATAATATATATTTTTTTTTTTCTGCCCGGGGAAAGGCAAATTGCGATTTTGGGTTAAATAGCAAGTTCATTTGCCCTATAGGGCAAGGAAAATTTGTGTAGAAATTATTTTGCCAAAAAACATTTTGAACCTAACGAAAAAAAATTTTTTCCTGTGCTTTTTTAGTATTAAATTATTGTAAACAAATCTAAAAAAATTTTTACTTGGGTTAGGTTAAAATAAATTGTTCTTGTTATAACAAAGGGTTGGTAAGTTTTCCCAAGATTCTTTTGGGGCAAAATTAAATTTTTTTACAATAACATTAATGAAAAAATATTCTTTAAGTATAAGAGAAAAATTTTTAAAGGGGTTTAAATTTTAAATGAGTTCTTGCTAATTGACCATTTTACATATTGCACGACAAAATAAATATATATATATATATAAAAATATATATATTATTATATATATATAATAATAATATTTATATTATATATATATATATATATATAAAACATATTAATTGGAAAATTAAAACCCTTTAAAAATTTTTTAAAATTTTGTGTGTGTTGTATCGCTATTTGTGGTTACGGGGTCGATGCATAGCCCTGGCCCCGCCTCTTCACTGACGTACTAGGGGCCTCTCTCGCTCGTTCTTAAGCTTTAATATACCCGTCTTAAAAACCCTGATGGTTCCTGCCTCCATACATCTCTTGCCCGACTATTGCATCCTGACACTTCAAGCCCAATACTTTCCCAACATCTGTTTACTCATCTTGTGTGTGTGTGTGTGTGTTGTGTGTGGTGTTGTGTTTGTGTGGTGTGTGTGTGTGTGTGTGTGTGGTGTGTTTACATGTACACAAGAACCAAAAGCCGTAAATCAACCCTGGTTTGGGGGGGGGGTGGAGGAGGGGTGGGCCAATCCCAATTTGGCTTCACCAGCAGCACGCACGCCGCACGCCCCAGCACGCACGCGCACACGCACACGCACACGCACACACACACACACACACACGCAGCTAACCCCCCCAGTAAACCAGATGACACCTGCAACCCTTCCCCTAAATAATTATAGAGACCGACGAATTTTTGATTAATGCGGCAAGGTTATGAAGTGCAAAAAGGGGAAATTTTTGATGCTTTTGAAAAACCATGCGTATTATTTAAAAATTATATATATATATATATATATTTTATATAATATATATATATTTTATATATATATAATTTATATTTTTTTTTCTTTTTTTCAACACACCGGCCTATCCCCCAGAGGCGGGTGGCCCCAAAAAGGAAAAAAGTTTCTCCTTTTAGTCGCATTTAATTGGGATTTTAGTCGCCTCTTACAATACGCAGGGGTGTAAATTATGCTTGTACTGATGTTAGTGTGACCTAAGTAAAGTAAAGTAAAAACGTCCCTAAATTTTGCATGTTTATGAGACAAAAAAAGGACACCAGCAATTTACCCATTTAAAACAATTACAGGTTTTCGTTTACCTCGTTTGGGCAGGACGGTAGTACCCCCCTGGGCGGTTGCTGTCTCCCACCTACTCCTATAATTTTAAAATTAATATTATTAAAAATTTAATATATATAAAAATATTATTATATATATATTATATATAAAATTTAAAAAATAATAAATATATATATATTATATATTTATTTTAAAATTTATATATTATATAATATCAATAACACCACGCGCTACCCGGGGATCGACCCATGTCGTTTTGGCCCGCTCATGATGACCAAAAAATCCACATGACATACGGACAGGGAAATAAGTGGGGGGTGCTCTGAGTAATTTCATTCAATCCCGTTTGGTGTACTAGCCTTCACAAGCAGTATTTTATATTATTGTAAAAAACGAGTGGTATTGAATAATAAAAACACGGGACAGCGGAGCATGAATCCATTAAAAAATTAAGTCCTTTCTAAAAATTTTCTTTTACATTTAAAGACTTTTTTTTTTAAATTTTTGTGTTAATGCAAAAATTAATAATTTTACACCAAAAAACCTTTAAAAAATTTACCGACCTTATTATTAAAAGCGCAATTTAATTTAGCATAACCCAAACTAAATAAAATTTTGGATAAGTTTGAAATAATTTATAAATAAAACAAACCAATAAAAGAATATTTTTTTCGTAAGGTTCAGAATTTTTTGCGAATTTTTTGATACACAAATTTTTCACTTGCCTTACTCACAAGAAAGCGTTGAAATTTAAGCCCAAAATCGCAGTTTTCCCTTTCGGATCATGACAGAAATTTAAAGCAGGGGGGGATATAGTTTTGGGAGGGGTTTGGTACTTTTGTTTAAAAAAGTATGAAAGAGGGGAAGGTACCAGGGATTGGCGGAGAGCATGTATAGTCCCTTTATAAAAGGGAAGGGGGACAAAAAGATTTTTAAAAACAAGAGGAATAAGTTTACTGACTATCCCAGGAAAGTGTACGGTAGGGTTATTATTGAAAGAATTAGAGGTAAACAAAATGTAGATTGCGGATGGCAAGGAGGTTTCAAGTGGGTGGGGTGTGTAGAGAAAAGTTTTTTACTTGAAGATATATGTGAACAGTATTTAGAAAAGGCGGGGAAGTTTTATTGCATTTATTGTTTAGAAAGGATATATAGAGTGGATGGGGGAGCAAGTGGCAGATGTTGAAAGTATTGGAATAGGTGGTAAGTTACTAAAAGCTGTAAAGAGTTTTTTTGAGGATGGAGGGGGTTAGGGTGGTAGAAGAGATGGAGATACTTCCCCGGGAAAAGTAGGTCTTAGACGGGATGTGTAAGTCACCAGGTTGTTTAAATATTTTTGGAGGGGATGTAAAAGACGTAAAAACTAGGGTGTTCGGGAGAGGGGTGGGATTAAATTATAGGGGATCAAATACAAAATGGGAAATTGACACACTTTTTGTGATGATACTGTGCTTATGGGAGATTCTAAAAAAAAATTGCAAAGGTTAGTGGATGAGTTTGGAGTGTGTATAAAGGTAGAAAGTTGAACATAGAAGAGAGTAAGTGATGAGGGTATAAAATGATTTAGATAAAGAAAAATTGGATATCAATTGAGGAGGAGGAGTATGGAAGAAGTGAATGTTTTCAGATATTTGGGGAGTTGACGTGTCGGCGGATGGATTTTATGAAGGATGGGGTTAATCAATGATTGATGAGGGAAAAAAGGTGGTGGTACTTTGAGGCATATGTGGAGTCAAAAACGTTATCTATGGAGGCAAAGAAGGGAATGTATGAAAGTATAGTAGTACCAACACTTTTATATGGGTGTGAGCTTGGGTTGTGAATGCAGCAGCGAGGAGGCGGTTGGAGGCAGTGGAGATGCCCTGTCTAAGGGCAATGTGTGGTGTAAAATATTATGCAGAAAATTCGGAGTGTGGAAATTAGGAGAAGGTGTGGAGTTAATAAAAGTATTAGTAAAGGGGGCTGAAGAGGGGTTGTTGGGGTGGTTTGGTCATTTAGAGAGAAATGGATCAAAGTTGAATGACAAGGAAGCATTTAAATCTGTAGGAGAAGGAAGACGGGGTAGGGGTCGCCCCTCGAAAAGGTTGGAAGGGGTAAGGGAGGTTTTGGGGGCGGGGGCTTGGACTTCCAGCAGACGTGCAGAGCTTGTTCGATAGGAGTGAATGGAGACGAATGGTATTTGGGACCTGACGATCTGTTGAATGTGAGCAGGGTAATATTTAGTGAAGGGATCCAGGAAACCGGTTATTTTTATATAGCCGGACTTGAGTCCTGGAAATGGGAAGTACAATGCCTGACTCTAAAGGAGGGGTTTTTCGGATATTAGCAGTTTTGGGGGGATATGTTGTGTATCTTTATACGTATATGCTTCTAAACTGATGTGTTCTGAGCACCTCTGCAAAACAGTGATTATGTGTGAGTGAGGTTAAAAATGTGAATGATGATGAATGTATTTTCTTTTTGGGGATTTTCTTTCTTTTTTTGGGTCACCCTGCCTCGGTGGGAGACGGCCGACTTGTTGAAAAAAAATAAATATATATAATGCTATAAAGGGTTTTAAAACTTCCTTATAATATAATAATATTTACACTTGAACATCAACAATAACATTTTATACCTAACTAAAAAAAAACAAGTTTACAGTACAAATTTTTGGATCTTGTATTTACAGAGAGAACCAGAAAATAAAATAACACAGACTTACACTAAACAATTCAATATTATTAAGATATAAAAAAGAATGTGTGTCCTCCTTTATTACCTTCATGACGCAGATCACATAACATTCACGGTGGTTAAACAATGAATCAACGCAGGAAAATGACTGGACGTTTTAATACTGACACGGTTAATGTTTAAAAAAGAATTGTGAAAGCACCAAATAATTTCAAAGATATGGAATTAACTTGGACTCCAATAAAACTTTCTAGTTACGTGTAGGTGGCCAAGCGTTTGGCACTATCAAATAATTATGATGTTGGGAATGTTGTGCCCCCCACATAACCTTGGCAAATGTAAAGTAATCAGGTTTAATTCGACGAAGGGAATAGTAAACTCAATGACTTGTTTCAAGAACTTTTCTCCAACTTTCAATACATCCCTCTTGAAGGGTAACAGGGGGAGGGGGAAATTTTAATAAAGGGGAAGCGCTAAACCTGTAGGATTATACAGCGCCTGTGGGGGGCTGGGAAGGTATTCAGGCTAAATTCAGGGAACAAGCACAGATCCAATTCCCTAATCAAGAGCCCCTCACCAGCATCAAGAGGGGAAGAGAAAGAGAGCGCGGGGGGGGGGAGCAGTACAAGCCCATGCCTCCCAGATATTAACATATAAACGACTCAAAGCAACACTTCGACAAAATAATAATTTAAAGCGCACAACCTAGGCAGCATTATTCCTCTGCCTTAACGACTGAGAACCACTTGTTTATGGTTTTACTGCTAGTCTTCACAATGTAACCAGAGAAAAAAAAAAACATCACAGTAACATACACAGAACCAGAAAATATATCCATAGGCTGGAGGTCATTATTCAAAAAGGGCAAACATAACTTCGGTGATTATTGTGTTCTACTTAGAGATGAATACTGAAGAGAATGCACTGTTGTGAACCCCACAGCGATATTCACACTGCAAACTTCATTATTAGTAAATCATTTTAATGTTCTGTTACGTTTAAACCCTGTCGACTGCAGGGGAGTCAATTACGGCAGCAGGGTTAATTGTACACTAACATCAAGCATATCTTAATTTTCAAAAACAGAAATTATGTTCAATATTTGAATATATTTTTGGTTTATTAAGGAAACGTTTCATATAGTGAAGGTCTCGGACAAGAGATCGAAATATAGTCTCTGTGCACTTTGTTTTTCTTAATGTGGGTTTTCTCAAATCATCGAAGCGTGTCCACACACTTTGATTTTCTAGCACACACACACATATGTGAGTGAATATTATGCAAAAGCATTCGTAACTTGGAGATAAGGTTGTGCAGATTTACTAAAAGTATTATCCAGAAGGCTGAAGAGGGGTGTTGAGCTAGTTCCACATTTAGGAAGATGGAAATAGGATCCCCTTGGAGGGCATATAAATCTGTAGTGGAAGGTGTGGTAGTGAGTCGTCCTATGAAGGTTGAAGGGAGGGGGTAAAAAAAAAATTTTGTGTGAGAAGTGGTAGGGGTCGCCCAAGAAGGTGAAGGGA